>CM060964.1:54197995-54207995 GCA_030765045.1 Tenodera sinensis
CCAGTGTTCTCACCAAGGCGGCCCGGGTTCGATCCCAGGCAACCGCATGTGGGATTTGTGGTGGACAAAGTGGCGCTGGGGTGGGTTTCCTTCGGGTTCTCCGGTTTACCCCGCCATCTCATTCCACCGGTGCTCCATCTTCATTACATGTGTCATCAGTAGGGCAAGGCAATTAATGATTTTGCATCTTTTCCTTATGAAGGTTGAAACATTGCTTGCATATACGGAAAAGTATGACATTGACTAAAGAGTTAAATGAAAGCAATTTGTTAGGGCATTTTTGTGCATTTTCTTACTTTTTTTACGGATAAGTCATTTTTTGGCAATTTTTAGGTCATTTTGAGCATTTTTAACACTTTTCCAGAAGGTTGGGAGATTATTTGTATTTAATTCATTTTTTAAAATTAAAATTCAGTATTTTTCCTTGTCAATACAATTTCTTGGATTTAAGTAAATGCTATGCCAACTCCTACCCCAATTTTTCAAGGAATGTGCATTATGAACCGGCCCACTTCTAGGAATTCAATTTCTTAGAGCTTATGCCACCTCCTACCCCTATTTTTCAAGATATGTGATTAATGGACTTGCCCTCTCGAGTTGTAGCATTCAAAGCAGAAGCTCCAGAAATTCAACTGCCCTTTTCACCTGTTTTGACTAGATGGGGAACATGGCTTGAGACTTGTAGTTATTATTGCAAGAATTTTGACGTTGTGAAGAAAGTAGTAGATTCTTTTGATAATGCTGTGTCTGTGTCAATCAAAAAGGCGCAAGAACTGCTGGCTGATAAAGAAATTGCGGGTAAACTTTCTTACATAAACACCAATTTTGGATTCCTTCCTGATGCAATAACTCCTCTGGAAAAATCCCAAGTGACATTAATGGAACAGCTACAAATAGTGGATAAAGTAGTGAATGATTTTGAGCCGTGCATATGGTAAAGCGTGTGATGCAGTGGCAATGAAAATAAAGAAGTGTATAGACAAGAACAGGGGCTACAAAACATTGTGTTCAATAACTGGCAGTGCTTTGTCTGGTGAACAGTTTTCTCTTGCTGAATGTGATTAAATCCAGGAGATATTGTTTGCTTTCCGTATGCTCCAATTGTTTCCGTTGAAGTAGAGAGGAGTTTTTCCATTTATAAGTCAGTACAAGCAGACAATAGTCATTTTTGTTTGAGAATCTCCGGCAATTTGTGATTGTTAACTGCAACTCAAAATTGTTATAAAAGTGCACTGAAATGGAATTTCTTCAATAAAAGATACTCCTAACATGTACATTTATAATTTTCTTTTAATATTTTGATTTTATATTATATTTTGTGTAACTTACTAACAAAGTGAGTGCTTAATGCAGTAATAATAAAAATAAATAGCATTTTTATTGGCAATTCTTTATTTTTTGGTAGCTTTAACATATTTGGGGTCATCTTTTTGGGTCATTTTTTGTAATTTTTAGGTCATAAATGCATTTTTTATTTTGCATTTTTTACCAAATTATAGGTCATTAAATGCCTGGCCCTAGTTATCAGTGTCACCGCCTGCGGTGCCGTATGTAGTAAAAGCGGGCGTTAAACACTACAAGAAGAAATCAAACCAATGTACATCTTGTAACCCGTTGACACACTGGAGTATCGGATTGCTCCTTGTAAGCAGGTTGATGTCATCTGGGTGGTGCTCCGAAACTCCATTGCCAAATGGTGCATTCCGCAGGCTCCACCATGCCGTCACAAACTTCAGCGACTGGAATTTCGTTTCAAGAATAGGCCACTCGCCTTTGATTGGTAACAGGAACATTGCACTGGATCCTTAAGGGACATTAGGAGTGAAATTTTGGTTAAAATTGTCAAAAAGTCGAAAATTGTTTTTTACCTTAAAATGTTCCTGGAACACCGGTGCATTTGGATTAGCTAACATTTTTCATATCCCCCACTCCATGTGGCCATTACGGCCCTTTCAAATAGTGCTCTTCCCTTAACGTACACAGGATGCTCCTATATAAAAGCCTGTTTTTCTCAAAACTACATTTCTGCATATTCCAAAAGAAGGTCGCGCCTGAGTTTTTGCTTCAAATTCAATGAAAATTTCCAAAAGTATTCATAAATAGCAGCTAAACAAAACTATGATTCAATATTGATGTTATCATTAACATAAATTCCAAAAACATTTTTGTGTGTGTGTGTGTGTGTGTGTGTGTGTGTGTGTGTGTGTGTGTGTGTGTGTGTGTGTGTGTGTGTGTGTGTGTGTGAAAAAATCAATAATTTTTAAGATTAAATTTTCTTTGTTATTAAAAAATTAAGTACAGGATAATCGGCAAACGTATTTGAAATATCTCTTCATACAATTGTTACCCATGTTCTAGAGTATCAGTTCTGCCAATATAAATGAATTTTGAAAAGTCAATAGACGCGAGCTCTATTTTGAAAATGTGCCTATTAAATTCATAAAATAATTTATATATCCTAAACGAATTATCCAATTTTAATGAAATTTGGTGTACCTCCTATTCTCATATAAATACAAACACCGTAAAATTTTCAGAAAAATCTATCAAAAAATGTGGAACTTTCAAATGTCACTCCCAGTGTTCCTTAAACGAAATAACAGCACAGTTGCGCAGATTAAGCATTGGTTCAGCTTCCTGAGACAAGAACGCTGGCAACTGGTAACCTCGAGTCTCATTGGATCCATGCAGCCATATATCACCCGATTTGCAGTTTAAACAACAAGGAAAAATAAAGAATGCTAAATGAAGATTAGATTCAATTAATACAAATAAGTAAAAAAGTAAAAGTGTTAATTAAATAAATTTTGTACTAATGAAATTATAAACAATGGAATGAGTGAAGTGATTAAAAGACAGTGAGTGGAAAGTGAATTATGTATTAAAAATATAATGTATAAATACAGTTAAAAAGTCTGATGTGTTGCACTCACATAACTTTCTCTACTCTTGCACAAACTATTCTTACAAGCTGTTATTCCTATATCTTCTTCGTGTTAGTTGAGATACGCATTTGCAGAAATTATCTTTTTGCTTATTTTCTTGTAGGTACAAGGGAAATATGTGAACACAGTAGGCTTTGGGCGGTAGTCAAATCTTTTAAAGCTTTCAAATTCCGTTCTCTTTGCACGGTTAACATATAAAAATTGAATTAATGATGTTCCATTTGACAGAAGTATTCAAAGTTCCTCAGAACTCACACAAATAACAAGGTACATCTCAGAAACGGTTCACTCTACAAAAAATTTATTCATGTATAAATTGTGTTTTAGCAAAATCTACATTTCTTGTATAGTAAGATTTGGTCTCTCTTACGGTTTGCGGGTTATGCAAGTCATCCAGAGTAAATACGACTACAGGGGCTATAGCCAGAAAATTCAGCGTATATATTTCATTTGTCATAAAAAATATGTCAAACATATGGCACTTTAATCAAAATCGTTTGAGCCATTTTAAAGAAAATCAAAATATTCGAAAACTTTTCCGTGTAAAGGGTGGTTTAGGGTGGAGCAATTTTCTTCAAAATCTTCGTGTTACACCCTTGAAGTACATTAAACTTATATACCAACTTTGGCTTTTATCCGACTTTTCGTTTTTGAGTTATGCTATCCACAGACTGGCAGACGCACACACACACACACACACACACACACACACACACACACACACACACACACACACACACACCTGCACGCACGCACACACAGACGTTTTTCTGAAAATGCTTTTTTTTTGGGCTCAGGGGGCCTCAAAATGTATATTTCCGGTGAAATCTCGACATCGAATGTTTGGGTGGAATTCCTCTACTTTACTATACGTAGTAGAGAAAGTAATAAGGAAATCAAGAAAATCATTTATATTTCCAAACTTCAATAAAGAAAGAAAAGATGCGGTAAAACGTTTCGTATTGGATACCTCATAAGTTGTTGCTATGTTTCAGTCTTCACTTGTTTGATGTTAACTGATACACAGGTCATGGTACCTTCACACACAAAATGATTTCTTTGAAGAACCATTGAGATGAGATGAGTAAAGGTATTGAAATAAAGAAGCAAGTTTATGGTAAATAAGTGAAACTACAGTGTTACATTTATAAAATTAGAGGAGTTTTGCTCTCAATAATGAACATACAGTATTTGCTGAGAATGAAGAGAGAATTTATTAAAAATAACAGGATATTTTGTAGTTAGTGATGGGCCAACCAAATGTTTTGTACCGTCAGTTGCTAAACGATAATATCCTGTAGTAGATGTTTTCATTCAGTTTTGTCAGTCGTATCAACATGTTAAAATATAATTAGAGCAGTGAAAACATTGTACTTGGTTGTACTTGATTGTACTTGGTTCTGCGTTGCATTAAAATTATATTTGCAGCACGGATTTAAACACAGTTTTCATATGGCCCAGAAGCGGAATTTTAGCTATGAAAGTGTAACTGATAAGTAGGGCTCGGAAGTTCTTGCCCTAAAAAACACTGAAATATGCATGCCAATATGCTCTTAAAAACTTGAAAATATGCCAAGAAATATGCACTATTTAATTAAAACAATTAATGTTCCTTTGCAGTATACAAGACAAGTTAGTATAAATAATAAATAAAGTTACCTTATTCCTTATAGGTTGAAGCAGAAGTGGTCCTGCTGCTAGTATTAACTGCTAAATTGCAGTTCACAACCAACACTTTGCACAAATTTTCAACTGTAAAACATCGTCTGTTGTCTCGCAAAATACTTTTGTAACGTGAAAAATTTCTCTCCACGTCACAAGATGTTATCGGGGCATATTTAAATGATAACTACTTCACAGAGAGAGTCAAGTCTCTTGGTGCGACAGATGGTTTTCTTTCTAGGATGTCTCGAATATCGCATATCTGTTTATAACCAGAATTTTTTGAAATTACATAATTCACTTTCTCTTTCACTTTTTGTCTTACGCTACCAGGAACCGAACTTAGATCACATATTGTTTTTTCAAAGACAGTAAGTGATTCATGCAAGGGAGATGCATGGGAAAGAATCACGTATTGTCTCAGAAATACGATGAAGAGCGTGTGCCAAAAAAGTTATATGAATTAAGTTAGGAAAAATACATTTCAGAGTTTGTCCTGATTTTACCATATAAGGACCTGCATCAGTAACAAACAAAAGTAACCGGTCGTATTTGATTCCACATGGCTATAGTAATTTCAAAGAGTCCATCACAAACTGGGTCACAGCTACATTGCCAGTGGCCGACAATTCGCTCAAATTAAGAAGATAATGTGTAGTCTTTTGTTCATTATTTAAAGCACCCACGATTATATTAGCAATAGAACGGCGCTCAGAATCAGGGGGTTCATCAACAACCACAAAAACTGATCCGCTAATTGATTTTGTATATTTGGCAATACGTTATTGTAACAATGTCCTACATAAGTCTTACGCAGTGTACTTTCTGCAGGCACATGTTGTCGAGTGTAGTTGGTAAGAAAGTTTTTAAATGTCGGATTATTAATTTTGAACAAGGGAATATCAGCAGCTAAAAATGCTTGGCACAAGCCATAGGAAATTCACTAACCCTACTTCCTAAACACTCTACTAGCTGTTTTTGAACATGTTCTTTGTTTGCGAGTTTTCTGATTAAATTCTCCTTATGTTTTGCTGTTTATGCGCTGAACTATTTGAAATCTTTTCTCATTTCCAACATTTTTCTCACACGCTCCACAAATCAGTACCCTATTATCTGTATTCTGTAGATATTAAGTCACCCGAAAACTCTTTCTCTAAATTAATTAATCTAGCACTCGAAGTTGGTTTTATTTTCGTCATTTGAAGAGCTTTTTAACGTTTTATATGCCTAATTTAATTTGATACAAACCAGTTCACAATACTGTTACGTTTGAAGACCACGATACAACTGCTGGTGGACATGCAAGCGTTGCTATAATCGTGCTGCTCAAAACGTTGATCTGCACTTTATCTTTGTTAATATAAACCTCTCAGATAACGCACTGATTATTATCTACGCACATACATATAATGAAAGGGTGGAAAAGGGATTCACTGCATGACAACATGACTCAAAATTAGTTCTCGCCACCTAACGAATTGCATCATCATGTGCAATACTACCAATATGAAAAATATTATGCAGATGGAAAAAAATAATAAAAAACCATAAAAATCATTAAAATATGCAATATAGGGGCCATAATATTGAAATAATATGCATTTATCAAAATCAAGAAAATATGCAGTTATATGCACTATAAAATCATGTCCAAATAACCGAAAATTCCATAATTCGTGCACATAACGTAAAAGCAGCATTTTTAACCCCTAAGAAAAAACATGCAAATGCATGAACTTCCTAGCCCTACTGATAAGTAACCAATGACCTTAAATGTACTCGTTACACAGCTATTAATTGCTCGACTTAATCAGAATGTTTGTCATTGTACTGTTTGTTTTTTGTTAACGACCTCCAACGTAGTGTCATATCAGACGGTGAATGAATGAAATGGGTGAAATGATGCTCAAATGAGCTCAAGGTCCACAGAGCTTTAAGTTACCCGACATTCTCTTCTCAGGGTAGGGGGAAAACCTCGGGGAAAATGCCTTATCCGGATAACTTACCCCTAAGCGAGATTCGAGCTCACGACCTCTTGCACGTGAGGCAGACACGCTACCATCTCGCCAAAGCGGCCCGTTTCCATCCCAGGCAACTGCATGTAGGATTTGTGATGGACAAAGCGGCGCTGGGTGGGATTCCTCCTTGTTCTCCGGTTTCCCCCGCCATCTCATTCCACCGGAGCTCCATCTTCATTCTATGTATCATCAGTGCCACCGCCTGCGGTGCCGTATGTAGTAAAAGCGGGCGTTAAATACTACAAAAAAGGACACGCTACCACCACGCTACAGAGGCGGGTAGATTATATTCTTTGAACTGTAAATATACTTTTTGAAATTGAACTAGGTGAAGTATAATGGCTGTTTGACAATTTGATTTTGGTCGAGATAATTTAATAGTACGGGGTTTAATTACAACAATGCTATTCTTCTGTTAGGAATTTATACAGGGAACATTTAATTTTTATTTGTGGATGCACTTTAACTGATATCGTCTCATCCTGCATTGCACAGGTCAGACTGCTTAATTTTGCTCAGAGGCCCCTTAATTAAGCTTGGGTTCTTTTTTGTGCTGTAAATCTACAACACAGGACCACCGAACACTTCCCTTCTGAAGGAAGCAACGCTACAGACTTTTACATCGCCCTCAGTAGTTTATTTTGTTGTTTAACGACGCTGTCAATTGCCAGGATCACATCAGCGTCGCCGGTGTGCCGGAATTTTGTCCCGCAGGAGTTCTTTTACATGCCAGTAAATCTACTGACATGGAGCTGTCGTTTTTAAGCACACTTAAAAACCATCGGCCTGGGCCGGGTTTGAACCCGCGACCTTGAGATCCGTAGGCCAGCGTCTAACCAAATGAGCCACCCAGGCTGACACCCTCAGTAGGATCCAAACACCCAGGGCAAATACACGTATCACCACAACACAATAAATCAACAATTGATGTGCAGGCAAGTCACATAAACAGTATAGAAACAAATCTACACGGTATCAAACAGGTTTGAAAACATCAGAAATTTGCATAGAATTTAATGTTTTGAACCGATCAGTTTAGGCAAAAGAATACGATTTACTGCAGAATTCCAACTTCTAAAAGGAAAAATCTTATGTGTTGCACTCATATGATTTTCTCCACTATTGTACTAACCATTCTTACAAATTCTTATTCCTATATCTTGTTCGTGTTAGTTGAGATAAAGATTTGCACAAATTACATTATTGCTTATTTCCTCGTAGGTGCAAGCAGAATATGGGAATACAGCAGCCTTTGAGCGATAGTCAAATCTTTTAAAGCCTTGAGATCCCGTTCTCTTTGCACGCTTAGATAACGTATAAAAAATGAACGATGTTCCATTTCACGAAAGTTTTAAGTTTTCCGAAACTGACAAACATAACAAGGAATATCTCTGAAATGGTTCGCTCTACAAAAAAGTTTATTCAGATATAACTTGTGTGTTTTAGCAAGATCTGCATTTTTGTATAGTAAGATTTTATCTATCTCTTACGGTTTACGAGTTATTCAAAAGTCATCCAGAGTAAACAGGACTACATAGGCTATAGCCAGAAAATTCAAAATATACATTTCATTTGTCATAAAACATATCTTAAACATATGGCATTTTAATCAAAATCGTAGAGCCGTTTTCAATAATATCAAAATTTTTCATGTAAAGGGTAGTTTAGGGTGGGACTATTTTTTCAACATCTTCGTGTCGCATCCTTGAAATACATTGAACTTAAGTACCAACTTTGGTTTTTAACTGACTTTTCGTTTTTGAGTTATGCTGTCCACAGACTGACAGACACACAGACACACGCGGACCTTTTTCTAAAATGCTTTTTTGGATTCAGGGGGCTTCAAAACATATTTCCAGTGAAATCTCCACATCGAATTTTTGTGTGGAATACAATACTTCCTCTACTTACCGGTAAGGTAAGCTAAAAAAGATAGGAAAGGATATAAACTGTGTCAGTAGTACCATAAAATACACATTAAGATGCACCAAAATAAATTGTGATTGCGAGGGGCCGTAATAACATTTTGAAATGAACTATATGAAATATTAATGAATTATTTCCACTATTTCTTATTGTTTTTTCAGGGGAGCCTAATTGGATTTGGCATCACATACTTTCTACAGCGCTATATGTCTTGTGTATAGTTTACATATTGCTTGGTTTCTGGCAGTGTTTCGTGTACTAATTTTAAAGCTTTTGCTAAATTCTGAGTGCCATATGACACAATCTCGAAGTTTGGATCTTTCTCTGAACACATTCTTTTGTAAACTTGTGCAGAAAATAATGTACATATTAAAGTGTAATTTATTTTCAAAATCGTATTAAACATAAGCATTAACACGATTTCTTTGTTTTCTTTTTGAAACAGATAGTGCTTTTTTACACCGTTGTTGGTAGTTCTTCATTTAGAATTTACCTGTATCTCGATTGTCTTCATTTTTTGTCACTTTCAGGGATTTTTAACGCTATTACTAATTCACTGCGTACAAAGAAAATTGCATTACACATAACATTGTTTTCCTCTGCCATTAATTCAACATGTAGTTATAATTGCTACAGTCATTACTTTGAAATTCTTTAGGGAAGGGAATAAAAATGTATTGCATAATCTCAACAACAGTTTACGTGATCTGACTCTCCATCTGATCATTGTTATGATTAATCGAAGACATGATTATGCATACGCAGAAACAAAACCAAGTTTGGGAGTGGCTTCTTGTTGTCGGTCTTATTTTCAGGAATTAGTTGCCGAGCTCCTTTCGAAGTCGCATCTTGTGCACACATGAACAGTTTAAGGCACATTTCAAATTTTCACCTATTAGCGTAATACGTGTTACATCAGCTACGTGGATAAGAATCATGTAGCGCATATGGTTTCCACGTAGCTCATGTACAGCCAGGTTCAAGCGTTTTCCGAGTAACATGCTCCTAGCCGCGGGGGGAAGCCAGAATGACTTAGCTAGGCTGAGGATTTTTTAAGCGCTAATGCCAGAACGAACAAAGTGCAGTGCCGCTTGCCTTGCTGTCTTCAAGTGCCGATTCCGTGTACCTTTCTCTGGCCACAGTAATAAGTATATACGTGACTATGTGCAGAAATACAATGTGTGTAAAACACGCAAAGAGAAAATACAGGAATATACTAAAGAGTTTGGTTCACAGCATTTTACTATGAATGGTGATATAATAAAATTAAAATGTTGCCATTCAGAAACAGGAGGGAACAAACGCTTTAACAATGTACAATGTTGTCGTAGTAAACATTGCCAACAGGCGCATTTGGTGGGTTAAAATGAACAGGGTGAAATTATGCCCTCTACCTCATATCCAAGTACACGATCTTACCTTGTTTGCAGATCTGTTTAACATGATGAT
>CM060964.1:54210495-54232995 GCA_030765045.1 Tenodera sinensis
TTACTGACCACGTATCAGAGGAACACACACTAAGATAAATAACTGTGGTGAAGCCATCGCTAGGCCGGGCGGACCAGGCGCAAGTAATTCATAAGAAAAGTTTTCGTCTCTTTCCCTTACACCCTCTCGTCCATCGGAAAACATTTGGAACTGGCTGTACGCGAGATGTGACTTCGAAAGAAATTCGGCATTTGATTCTGGCGCGGAGTACGGGCGAAGGAGGGGCGAGGGAGAAGCGGGTGTGGTGCTGCTCGATCAATACCTGTGGCCAATATAGATGCGTACTGAATTATCGACAGAATCGTTGGTTCGAAAAAGTGCCGGGGATGAAACTTCGGACAACAGCGCAATTTATGACATCAGCTCCCAACACGCAGTATCCGGTATCATTATTATTATTATCATCATCATCATCATCATCATCATCATCATCATCATCATCATCATCATCATCATCATCTTCATCTTCACCAATATAGGCTAAATCAGTGCCTGTCAACTGGCTTAGGCACTTCCGGTGATGCGTCGATGTTCCCAAAAGTTCCGAGGCGAAAGATACATTTGGAGCGCTGCACGTCGATTTAATTACAGGTCGCTGCCAAAAGATGTCTCTTTTTACCGGATGTCAATACAGGTTTAGCAAGTATCAGTGATACCAATTATCGTTTTTATAGTAGCATTGTAATATGAAACAACTTAATAGGAAATTCTGAATAAAGCAATAAAACGAAGGAATAGAATTAAACAATAAACCGAATAACCGAACTGAGTTAATTCCGAACATGCATAGATTACAGAGCTAGTTTCATAGTTTAATGGAGTGTATGTTGGCAATATGATACCAATGACGTACTTTGAAGGTGATTTTGATTTGAACTGTGGTTAACGTTCTGTGATATTCCTAACGGCAGCGAAACGAAAGTAAGCCTGGAAAGAATATTCTTGTCGATTGTTGTATTTGTAAAACTCGTAAGATTTTAAAGACGAGCTAGAGCGAATGAGCAGGAAGCAAATCTATTGCCACAAAGCCATTGGTAAGTACGATGTAAGTATTAAATAAATGTGGAATGCCCTCAATTAATTCTTGACATAACCTGAATTGTAATTTATCTCCATTACTTATTAATTTATTTTCAATATAGAACTGTGTTGACGACGCATGGTATGGTTTTGACTAATATTACTTTTTGGAAATCAACTGTAGTTCGAATCTAGTCTGCTTATGCATGATAACATTAATGATGAATAGTTTTGTAACTTGATAGTGTGTGAACTATTAGTAAACAACAAAATTCCATTTGGAACCGTATTTAGGCTTTGTAGTTGTTACAAAACTAGAACTGAAAGCGTTTTCTTTCTCATTTGTATATTAAATTCACGTTTGCATTCTCTTAATTTCAGAAACTGTGTATATTGCAAAATGGACTACTGCAGTACAATCTCTTGCCCAACACCTCCAGAAGTACATCTTCGAGCGGAGTGGTTAGACCATTCGCTTCTCATCAAAGCGACCCGGGTTCGATCCCAGGCAACCGCATGTGAGATTAGTGGTGGACGAAGTGGCGCTGGGGCGGGTTTTCTCCGAGTTCTCCGGTTTCCCCCACCATCTCATTCCACCGGTGCTCAATCTTCATTCCATGTGTCAGTGTCACCGCCTGCGGTGCCGTAGTAGTAAAAGCGGGCGTTAAACACAAAAAAGTACATCTTCAGGACTATGGTACAGATTTCCTTCATTTATCATTTGAAGCAAGTCATACTTATATTTAATGCATTTTCCTCTTTGCTATCAGAAGCCAATTGCAGACTCATTTCTACATCTTTCGTAAATTATCTTCTCTTCAACTTTGTCACTGTGAGAGATTAGTGCATACATTCTGAACATTTGACCTCGCCGCCACTGATGGTGTCTGCCGCAGTTGCAGACGAAACGTCTGGGAAGAAGAAGCCCAGTAGACCACGGCCCATAAGCCCGGAATATATTGTTTCTAGTATTCTGAACATTGTTGGTACAGCGTTATGAAATGACCTAGGATCACATGCTAAGGTTAAACTTCTTTGTAAACTGCCAAAATAGTACTGTCATTCTATCAAGAAAATCATTTAAATTTCCAAGCTTCAGCAAAGAAAGCTGTAAAATATGTGGTATTGGATACCTTATGAGTCGTTGCCATGTTTCAGTCTGCACTAACTTGCTATTGCTGTGACGCAACTGAGACACAGCTCGTGATATCTTCACACAGAAAATCATTTCTTTGAAGAACCATTGAGAAGAGTTTAAGTAAAAATATTAAAATAGAGAAGCAAGTTTATGGCAAATAGGTGAAACTACAGTGTTGCATTTCCAAAATTAGAGGAGTTTTGATCTGTGTTGCTTGGTGATGAACATACAGTAGTTGCTGAGAATGAAGAGAGAATGTGTTAAAAGTATCAATATTTTACTGTTAGTGATGGGCCAACCAAATCTTGTGCACCATCAATTGCGGAACGATAGTATCCTGTAAAAACCAAATGTCCTCATTCGGTTTTGTCATTCGTGTAAATGTTAAAATAACGGGTGATCCAAAAAACTGTGGACCGGTTGCGCTGTGTTCAAAGCGCAGCGCAGCCGGTTCAAAGTCTTTTGGATCACCCGTTATATTTTAATTGAATTTTTCCTTCATTTCCATTTTAGGCTCATTTAGCTTAAATATACATGATTTTTATTAGCATTATGTTACTAGATAGATAAAAAATAAATAAAACGTAGCATGAGTACACTATACATTATAATTTATACTGCACTACATGCAAAGATAATAAATTGCAATGTTCTGGTATACAACTTTTTTATTTGAAGTGTACTGTCAACAGCAGCAGCAATAATAATAATAATAATAATAATAATAATAATAGTAATAATAATAATAATAATAATAATAATAATAATAATAATAAGAAGAAGAAGAAGAAGAAGAAGAAGAAGAAGAATATGAATAATGATGATAATAATAATTGCGGCTCGGAAGTTCATGCCCTAAAAAATACTGAAATATGCATGCACATATGCTCTTAAAAACTTGAAAATATGCCAAGAAATATGCACTATTTAATTAAAAGAATTAATGTCCCTTTGCAGTAGACAAGACGAGTTAGTATAAATAATAAATAAAGTTACTTATTCCTTAGAGGTTGAAGCAGAAGTGGTCCCGCTGCTAGTATTAACTGCTAAATTGCAGTTCACAACCAACACTTTGCACAAATTTTCAACTGTAAAACATCGTCTTTTGTCTCGTAAAACACATTTGTAACGTGCAAATCTTCTCTCCACGTCACAAGATTTTATCGGGGCATATTTAAATGATGTTAACAGCTTCACAGAGAGAGTCAAGACTCTTGGTGTGACAGATGGTTTTCTTTCGAGGATATCTCCAATATCGCACATCTGTTTGGAACCAGAATTTTTTGAAATTACATAATTTACTTTCTCTTTCACTTTTTGTCCTATGCTACCAGGAACCGAACTTAGATCACAAAGACTGTAAGTGATTCATGCAAAGGAGATCCTGCAGCTTCCAATACCGTTATGGCTGTTGGTAAGAAAGAAAAATGGGCAGATATAAAACTAAGATCCTCTTTTAACCCAGTGCCTGACATAATATTTTGCACAGTTTCTATTGATGAAGCATCTTTCGAGTTCAACGAATTAACAACCTCCTCGACTATTTCTATGTGCTCAGTATAATATAAAACTCCATCATCCCATGTCCCCCATCGAGTTAACACTGGTGCAGGTGCTGTGTATCTAAATAACTTAACTCTTTTAGGAGATTTAACAAAAATTCTATTTGTACTGGACACCAATCTATCTACCAATGGGAAATAATTACATATTGTCTCAGAAATGCGATGAAGAGCGTGTGCCAAACAAGTTCTATGAACTTAGTTAGGAAAAATATCTTTCAGAGTTTGTCCTGATTTTACCACATAAGGACCTGCATCAGTAACAAATAAAAGTAACCGGCCGTATTTGATTCCACATGGCCATAGTAATTTCAAACAGTTCATCACAAACTGGGTCACCGTTACATTGTCTGTGGCCGACAATTCGCACACATTAAGAAGATAAGGTGTAGTCTTTTGTTAATTATTTAAAGCACCCTTATATTAGCAATAGAACGACGCTCAGAATCAGGGGTTTCATCAACATACAACCACACAAACTGATCTGCTAATCATTTTGTATATTTGATAATATGTTATTGTAACAAAGTCCTACATAAGTCTTACGCAGTATACTTTCTTCAGGCACATGTTGTCGAGTGTAATTGCCAAGAAAGTTTTTGAATGTTGGATTATTAATTTTGAACAAGAGAACATCAAAAGATAAAAATGCTTGGCACAAATCATAGGAAAATTCAATAACCCTACTTCCTAATCACTCTACTAGCTGTTTTTGAACACGTTCTTTGTTTGCGAGTTTTCTAATTAAATTCTCCTTATGTTTTGCTGTGTTTATGTGCTGAACTATTCGATACCTTTTCTCACTCCCTACATTGTTCTCACACGCTCCACAAAACAGTACCCTGTTATCTGTGGATATTAAATCACCCGAAAACTCTTTCTGTACATTAATTAATCCAGCACTCGAAGTTGGTTTTATTTTCGGCATTTGAAGAGCTTGTTAACATTTTATACGCCTAATTTAATTTGGTGGGAACCAGTTCACAACACTGTTACGTTTGAAGACCACAACACAACTACTGGTGGGCAAGGAAGCGATACCTACTATAATCGTGCTGCTCAAAACATTGACCTGCACTTTATCTTTGTTAATATAAACCCCTCAGATAATGCACTGATTATCCTCTACGCACATACATATAATGAAGGGATGGAAACAGAGGATTCACTGCATGACAACATGACTCAGTATTAGGTCTTGCCACCTCGTGAGTTGCATCAACATGTGTAATACTACCTAATATTATACAGATGGAAAAATAATAAGAAATCATAAAAATCATTAAATATGCAATATAGGGGCTATAATATTGAAATCTTCGCGAGTAGCATCACCATGTACAATAATACCAACATGAAAAATATTATCCAGATGAAAAAAATAATAAAAAACCATAAAAATAATTAAAATATGCAATATAGGGGCCATAATATTGAAATATTATGCATTCATCAAGGGAATATGCAGTTATATGCACCATAAAATCATGTCCAAATAACTGAAAATTCCATAATTCATGCACATAACGTAAAAGCATACATTTTTAACCCCTATTAAAAAACATGCAAATGTATGAACTTCCTAGCCCTAACAACAACAACAACAACAATAATAATAATAATAATATTAATAATAATAATAATAATAATAATAATAATAATAATAATAATAATAATTATTATTATTATTATTATTATTATTATTATTATTATTATTATTATTATTATTATTATTATTATTATTATTATTATTATTATTATTATTATTATTATTATTATTATTATTATTTTGTGTAATTTCGTGTATTATAAGCGAGATGGCACCTTACCGAGTGGTTGGACGACTTGCCTCTCATCTAGGTGGCCTAGGTTCGATCACAGGAGACCACATGTGGGATTTGTAGTGGAGTAAACGGTGTCTGGGCGGGTTTTCTCCGATTTTCCCCGCCATTCATTCCACCGACTGTTCCATCGTCACCTTTCCTTTCTTCCATTTCACCGGCATTTCATTTCATCCACTTCACTTCCTCATACTATGATTCGGACTGATCGTTCATTCTGGATGTCCTCTCGGATTGAGACAGGCGTCTGACCCAAGCATGCATTTATAAGTCCTGCGTACGATAGGAGTAAAATTTGAAAGGAAAGAAAAAGGAAGTATCATAAAAGTTCTCTGTCTGTGGTGATATATCCAGTAAAAATTGTCGAAACACAAAATTAACTTCTGATCAACAACAATTATGCTAATTGCACGTTAGCCTTTTTAGCCACACCCTAAGACCACATTCTCACTTGATCAATAACTAAAGAAATATTCCGGAGACGTGGAATTCCTTTTTAAAGGTAACGATGGGACGTCGATACCTGATACTCTCAATACACGGTGGTATGGAATTATGTCTAGTATTTTGTGATAAACCTTCAATAACATTTCGACACTTTTAAATGATTACATTTTGCAACATTCGCAGTTGTTGAGAAAATGTATGCTAGAATAGCCAAAATACCCGGCATTGCCTGTGGTTTGGTGATTTATCCCTAAAACCCTCGGACTTAGGTTGCACTTGCCCAATAGCCTTGTTTTTTGGAAACATTTAAAAATATTACTCAACACCCTTAAACAAATGTTTAATTTAAACTATTATGATACTATAAGGAATAAAAAATAGGCTAAATAAATAAAAACACTGGGAAGACACAACGCAAAATCACTGTTGAACTACTACATATACCACAGAAAGAAACACGAGTAGAGAAAACCGCGTGAATGTAATACGTCGCATTCCTGTTTCAATCATAGAGAAAATTATATGCATTTTAGAATTGAGAATTGTATAAATGTTTTTGAACGACAAGTAGAGGACATGTAAATGTGTTACATAAAAGAAAAGCGAGTAGAGAAAGCCATGTGAATGTAGTACGTGCCATTTCTATTTCGGCAACATCGAGAAGTGTATGAATTGTCTGTAGAAGAGTGAGAAGAGAAATTTGATACGCGAAAAGAAAGTGAGTTGAGAAAATCATGTGAATGTAATAAGTAGCATTTCTATATCAGTCATATAGAATATTGTGTGAATTTTATGTTGAAGAGCTAGCAGAGAAGAACATGTGAATGTGCTACATAAAACAAAATTAGAGAAAACCGTATGAATGAAGATTATGTAGAAGCGTGAAATATGATCGTGTTTCGTAAAAGAAAAGTGAGTAGGGAAAACTGTGTGAATGTAATACGTTACACTATTTCAATTTTAGAAAATTGTATGAATTGTATGTTGAAAGGTAAATAGAGAAGGGCACGTGACTAAGTTATGCAAAAGATAAGTGAGTCGGCAGAACCATGTGAATGTAATACGTTGTATAGTAAAATGGATAGCATAAAAATCCTCTCTTTAAAAAAATTTAGATTTGCCAATTTCCATGGCATTCGGATGGATCATACAGCAGCCCATAAGGAACAAACATACATTCATTCTTATGGACAGATAGTATGGGAGGATCGGGGAGGGGATGGATATCGAAAATCGAAAACATGGGCAACTGAGAAGTTGTAATGTTACCCTTCGGCAATTCGGCCATATTTTGGGTAGGTAAAGGGGTAAAGGATACAGACACAGAGGGGTACACCTCGCTCACTTCGACCTACACAGATTTATTATGGCTAAACCCCCCCCCCCCCAGGAGGCAAGGGTGAAACGAGCAAGCCGAAGGTGCCACACATAGTCGCAGCTAGACAGGCCACAAAGACGCGCAGAAGTCCCTAACAAGTGCTGAGATCTCTTGATCCCGGTGCCAGGCTCCGCCAAGCTGCCATCACACCGCGGGTCAGGTATCGCATTGAGCGCCCCCCCCCCCTCACTCACCGACGGAGGAAAAGTGCCGACCAAACGCCACCTAGTGCCGAAACAGCAGTTACCATGTGCAGTCATCGGCGCCATCTGTCCGGCACTGCCAACACTACACGCCTGAAAGTACACCTGAAAGATGATAAGGAAATGGAATGAAGGGAAATTATGAAAAGGAAACCGTGGTATGAAATAATGCACACCAGCATTCGCCTAAGCGACATGGGAAAACCACGGAAAACCCCATGTCAGAGTGCGCGGCCACGGGGATCGAACCCGCGAGCTCCCAAATGCGGACCACAGACGCTCCACCTGAACCATCCCGTTCGGTCTTTTGGGGAGGTAACGTGCCCTGCAAATTCAGTGACCAGGAATATCACTATGTTCGAAGAATAGGGTAAGTCACGATGGCAGAGGTTGGCGCTCGATTTATCAGTACCAACATAAACAGCTGCGTTTCATTATGGCAACACACAGATGGTTGATATGTATTTACTTGAATGCCCCCTAACAATGAGAGGCTACGACTTCCTTCTTTCTATGACATTAGGATGTATTATTTCAAATACTATCTCTCGCATGTACATAAATACCTACTATTCAACAGTGGCTTCGCTAATCAGGAAATATGTGTAATACTGGCGGTGCTCCCCATTCTTGCTGTTCTTGGAATTTGGGCAACAGTAATGATACCGGGATGCGTGGTTTCCGATATGTTTGGTCGGTTGTCGCGTAGTACTGTGTAACCGGTCGAAGTGGCCGGTAATACGGATTTCCCTTATCTCTGAGCCAATTCGCAGGTGGGGCAGGACTCACATTTTCACGAAATGAGCTCTAATTTTCATGTTTCTGGCTCTATGTGACTTGTATTATCACTTTAATTTCGCGATATTTTTTTTTATTTTTTAATTCATGGTAAATAACACTGGGGGAATGTTTTCCCATATGCATTTTTTCTTCGAAATTTGTGAAATGAGTTTGTTTTCGTTTTTTCGCACTATATAGCTTGTATTTCATATACAGGCGCCCCTAAAAACACCGACAACGCTTAATATGTTGCGTGGGATGGCAAACTGGTTTTCAAATACGAATCCCTGTCCGGAAATGCACGGTTTGGACGCTGTGGCGCATCGAAATGTGCGATGGGTGTGCGTTTACATCTCGACAATAAACCCAACATCGAGCTGCCCACATTACAAACAGGCTTCGAACTGTGTACGTCCTACGTCATTCCAGAGCCTATATCGGTGGTAGTGAGCCTCTTGCACATGTCTCAATACCTGCGGTTGTCTTTAAAGATTTTCGATCGCTCGGTGGACTTGAGCCATAAGATTCTCCGCTGACGTTACAGGAGTGCCATACTCTTCACACAACTTCACAGAAAATAGTCGAGAAGTGTCAGATCCGTCAACCGTGCTGGTCATGGAACTGGTCCACCGTTACCAATCGATCTATCTGAATATGCGACGTTGAGGTGATTCCGTACATTTACACCAAAGTGTGTTGGAGCTCATGTCGGCCATTTCAGCAGCTGTGTACTGGTACGTGTTGCACTGCTGTTAAAAACATTACTGTACTGGAAACCACACAAGTAACGCAGTAGGATCCGCACCAAGAGCTTTATGGAGGAATGTAGTGCATCGCAGGAATGTTATTATGTTCAGGTTGTTCATCCCAGTACACAGATGACTAAAGGGTTGTATGCCTTCTGTATTAAGATACCAAAACGAATGTTAACGAACTGTCACAACCGTTCGTTCTCAAACTTCGACGCTCTCCATCGTCCAAACCGTACATTTCCGGAACAGGGGTTCCCATTTGAAAATCAATTAGTTCACCATCCCGCACAGCATACTAAGCGTTGTCGGTGGCTTTTTTTTTGGGGGGGGGGTGGAGGGGGGATACCCAGTATACATACATCTCGGTATATTTATTTTTTGGTAGTTGTATATTTTGTATTAAATTTATTTAATATACATTTCAACGTATTACAGTTTAGAATGGAAGATGTGTACTCTGGAAACTACAACAACTACAAAACGGTGATGTTGCTTTAATTATATTTCTGGTTATCCTGTGCGAGTGCGTCCTCACGTGGGTGATAGTCAGTTGTTTTGTGACTCATTCCCTTTAACTCGTTGGTGACGTATTAATTGCCAACGCTGGAAAATTGAAATCAGCGGAACTATGTGAATGTTGCCAACCAACTATAGCGCGTCTCACCCTTAAAAGACAGTACACGTTAAATGGAGCGCAGTGTTGCAACATGTACTAGTTGCGAATCTCTCTCCGCGAGCGACTCGAGGTGGCCTGAGTCCTGTACTTAGTCCTTCAATTGCTGCTTGACGAGACGGACACTTTTAACTTTGGTATCCCTCCACGCCTTTGTTACTGTATGACCTAAATTTACAAATGACTCGTCTGTATAAACAATTGATTTCCCCTGGTCCCTAAACCTTTTACGTCTTTTAGATATTTATGTCGCCATCTGATGATATCGATATCGTCTCTTTCTATTAATGTGCACTTGTTACCCTTTCTTTCATATTCGAACCCCAAATCAGAGTGGCCCTTGAGAAATTTGGTAGGGTCTCATCACTGTTGAACTGTGACAAAATTATATTCAGCATGGGTGGAATATTTGCAAACTGTAAGGAATGAACAATTCGCCGCACTCCACCTTGCACTATTCAATCATATTGCGTTAACCTAGCGTTTTGTGTAGTCCCGCCCCTTTTGCTTTCTTTTTCGATGGCGTTCTTAGAGGTCCTTCCATTAGTTCCTTTTTAATCATACACACTACTGCTTCTGAACACCCGATAGCCTTAGCTGTTTCTTTTACTGCCTTTACTCCAAGCATTTTGCTTCAAAAATAATCTAACACATTCATAATTATTTGGCGTTCCTTACTTCTTAATTTACCAACATATCGTCTCTTCCTAGCTTCCCCCTCCATAACTACAAATATTTACAAAAATATTAAACAAATAACGCAATAACAGCTCACAGTTACACACACGGCTTCTTTCGAACTAATGTTAGTGCTGCTCCTTATACTATCTTCTGTGTCAGCCCTGACGCTGAATAGATGAATACCTTTTGTTTGCCTTATTGGATAAAAGAAAGAGGTTACTGCCTTTTGGTTTATTTTAAAAACTTTCTCCAACCTTCCTCAACATTTGTTCTCGCTGGTTCCCTGATGTAAACTCAATAACAAAAAAGTTTCACACTGCGTAACTTTTGCAGTGCACAGATATAAAATTTTCCGAAAACATTTAATTTAAAAAATTATAACCCTTAACTGGGTAAACATAGAGAATTCAAAGTAGGCAGGTAGTAGCACTATAGTTTACTCTACCTAAGAAAAAAATATAGATGCATTCTAGCAGTTAGTTTGTTAGTTAGTGCGTGATGAGTGTAGAAACAGCAAATATCGGACTTCTATTGAAAAAAACGTTTTCTGAAGAAATTTGGACCTATAGAAATGTATAATGACTCTGAAAAGGATATAACCTGATAGAGAAAAAAATTCTGCATAGGTTAATGTGTTCAAACCTGAAATTTATAACAAATGAATATTTATACCATGCTATTAGGAATGTGGCAACAGAGCGAGGGTAGAAAAGGACGCGGCTAATGGCAACTTGTATGCGCTAGATAGAGACAGAGATGTCCCATTTAACTCCATACTGTCTTCTAAGAGTGAAACGCTATATAGTTAACGTTATTTGTTGTTGTTACTTAGAGTTATTGTTTTGTAATTAAGTGATGTGACTTAAGTTCTTGTGCGGTGCGGTTGTGGTTTTAATCTGTATTCTACACACGTTTGAAAATGAAAGTTCTTGTGCGGTGCGGTTGTGGTTTTAATCTGTATTCTACATACGTTTGAAAATGAAAGTTCTTGTGCGGTGCGGTTGTGGTTTTAATCTGTATTCTACACACGTTTGAAAATGAAAAATTGGACTGAGGAAGAGATATTAAAGGAATAATATCGCCGCCGCACAGCCACAGCGTGCTATACAAGAGAGAAGGGAGCTTGACCCAATAGCCGAACACCTACCCAGTAATGTTATTACAGATTACTAACAACAAAAATATTAATAAATAATAGAACATTGATATTAATAAATAATAGTACATTGTTTTGGCATTTTGTGATGCGTGGTTGGTAGTTTTAGCGAGTTGTACAATGTTAAGTTGGCAACAGATATTTCTGCCTTGCAGCGCCATCTTCTTCCGTTGTAGGTCAGTGACATCATAGAACTGTCAGTGAACCACGTGAGGACGCGCTCGCACAGGATTACCATATTTCTTATTGGTTCTATAGTACTCTGATGGATTGAACATACACATTACAGAATCATTACACACTGTAATTTGCGAAAGACAACATAGCACATATTACAATATTGGTTTCTTTCATCAATCGACTTCTATGGTTAACAATTAAATTGTACCTAGAGAAATGCCTCTTCGCATTGACTGAGTGACAGGGAACCCAAATAGATTTCAATACAGCATTTGCAGAATCTACATTAATTTCGAAGTATTTAATAGCTGCATAATATTAATTTGCTGGTTATACCATCACTTCACTAATGGCAGAATGGTCAACCTCCAAGAATGTTAAGGGACACTGGGAGGGAAATTTGAAAGTTCCACATTTCTTGATAGATTTTTCTGAAGTTTTTACTGTGTTTGTATTTATATAAGTATAGGAGGTATACCAAATTTCATTAAAACTGGATAATTCGTTTATGATATATAAATTATTTTATGAATTTAATAGGCACATTTTCAAAATAGAGCTCGCGTCTATTGACTTTTCAAAATTCATTTATATTGGTAGAAATGATACTCTAAAACATGGGTAACAATTGTATGAAGAGATATTTCAAATACGTTTGCTCATTATGCTCTACATATTTTTTTAATAACAAAGAAAATTTATTGATTTTTTTCATACAAAAAAAATGTTTTTGGAATTCATGTTAATGATAACATCAATATTGAATCATATTTTTGTTTAGCTGCTATTTATGAACACTTTTGCAAATTTTCATTGAATTTGAAGCAAACCTCAGCCGCGACCTTCTTTTGGAATGTGCAGAAATGTAGTTTTGAGAAAAACAGGCTTTTATATAGGAGCATCCTGTGTACGTTAAGGGAAGAGCGCTATTTGAAAGGGCCGTAATGACCACATGGAGTGGGGGATATGAAAATTGTTAGCTGATTAAAATGCACAGGTGTTCCAGGAACATTTTTAGGTAAAAAAACAATTTTCGACTTTTTGACATTTTTGACCAAAATTTCACTCCCAGTGTCCCTTAAACCGTCCATAGTTATCAGCCGTTACTTCGCTATTTTTGTAATTGAGAGCTTTGAGAACTAATTTTTATATTAAAAATCACTGGAATGTGGAGTTTTGAGGCAATTTCGCTTCAATCTGCGCTTATCACTAAAATTCGCTAAAAATAATGTTGATTCATTGATGAACTTTATATAATTCGGAAAGATAATGGGAAATCGCTTTAATATAATATTTGTCGCCTTTATCGTTAACGCGAGAAAAGAGTGTCATGTTAGTTGTGTCTATATACCTCAGTTGCGTGCACAACCAGATGTTCCATACACATAGATGCACTTCACAAGACTCAACAAAATACTGTATAGAACTCTATGACATCGTGTACATGCAAAAGCTAAATTGGAAACACGTAAGACTTCTCAGTTGTGCAGGAGCCATGAAGTCGATGACAAGTGAAATGGGAAACCTCTATTTGTGATCGATGGCTACAACTTTAGACATCGCAAATATCTGCAGAACAATATTTCCCGTGTGGTATGCTGTGTTAAATCTTATAAGTATTTCGGACATTTGTACGTTATAAATGAAATCCTTTAAAGCAATACAGAACATGACCACAACACACCAGATCAAGTTCTAATAAACAGGCAAAGAAGTAAGTAATAAGCCTAAAATCGCACCTACTGAAAATTTAAGTGAGACTAACTAAATTATTGCATGTTGAAATTAAAACCAGTGGTTTAGTGAATTTGCGAGTTGTAATGCAACAGTAACAAGACAAAATGTTCAACGTGCACGACGATAAATGCTACCGAAGTTGCCCAAAAAAACTTCTGAAGCAAAGCAAGCGATAGGTTTGTTGTCAGTAAATACTAGGCGGCGCCGTGGCCGAGCGGTTAGCGCGCTCGCCTACCACCTAGGCGGCCCGGGTTCGATCCCAGGGACCCGCATGTGGTATTCGTGGTGGACGAAGCGGCGTCAGGGCGGGTTTTCTCCGGGTGCTCCGGTTTCCCCCGCCATCTCATTCCACCGGTGCTCCATCTTCATTCCATGTGTCATCAGTGTCACCGCCTGCGGTGCCGTAGTAGTAAAAGCGGGCGTTAAATACTACAACAACAACAGTAAATACTAAAAAGCTAAATAATTACTATTGTGTAGTGAAAACAACCTGGCACAGTTTTCCACGGAATAAAAATAAATACAATTCCCTGTCTATGTGTGTTCGATGGGCTGAAAAACTCGTGGTTCAAATCCCGGCTATGGCATTAAATTTTTCAGTCCTGATTCCACCTCTTAAACATTGCCCACACATGGCTTGTGTGTTTAAAAACACAAGGAGTAAGCTTGTTGGCATAAATAAATAATAATTAGCATCTAAAGGTTACTTAAACCCGGGACATGAAGTACTTACAATTGTAAGTCGCCCTTGGAGCATTTATCTCTGATGTGAAATTCCCTTGTAGTCTAAGCGGGACAGTACGAATCGGTTGGGGAATTTAGTGTCATAGTTGGCCATGGTAGCTTAGTGGTTAGAGCAGCCGCACGATAAGCGGAAGATCCGTAGTTCAACTCTCGGCTATGGCATTGAATTTTTCAGTCCTGATTCCACCTCTTAAACACGGCTTCTGTGTTTAAAAACACCAGCATTAGGTTTGTTGGCATAAATAAATAGTAAATAATGACGAAGCTGATATACGTGGAATGTTTTGGGGTGCGAGTCAGTTCACCTCCTCACTCTAGGTAACACTAAACGAATTGAAACGAGAACCATTCATTTAAATTTAAGCATTAGAGGTTCATTTTCTTTTGGTATTAGAGACTTTGTGTTTTACCAATTATAAACACAAAAAAATGTTCAACATCTTCCACTAGAACTATATTTCATCAAATATTACCTATAAACACCAAACTGGAACTGCTGCTGCTTTAACCGGGAGGCTTGGGGGCTATGTAATTAAGGATCTTTAAGGGTTCGGGAGGCTTCGGGGCTATTTTTATAACCGCGGGAGGATTCGGTCCTGCACCCGACCTCACAGCATATTTTCCTCAATATGCTCTTCATAATCTTACACGCGCACGTATATATATATAATGATTATCATCATTATTGTTGTTGTTGTTGTTGTACACTTCTTAAGAGCCCTTTCCACTCAGAGATTTTGCAAGAAATGGAGATGATGCATAGGATTCGCCTGTAAAGGACCTATATGTTACGCTTGTTAAAAATCGAACTGAGATAAGCTGCTTTCTTGGTTGCAGCAAGCACAACGCACAGCCTAGGTACTGCGTTACACTTCTTAGGAGGTAAGAGGCTTTCCAGTCTGAGGTTTTGCAATAAATGGAAGTAATGTGTAATATTCTTCTATGAAGGAGCTATGATGACAAAGTTATTAAAAACCGAGGTTTGTTAAGCTGCTTTGGAAGCACAAGGAGTTTTGAGCAGCTGCAAGCCATAACAAAACATATTCTGCTTCGAAGCTGGACTGAAGGAGTACAATCTTTAGCTGGAATGGAATAATATTTATCTGTGGTTCGCAGAAGGGAAGTATTGCATCATATTTATTGTGACGAGGAAATGGACTACGGCTACGCGACCTCCAAACTGTAGCATCGCAAGATATTTCTTTCACTCACGAGCATATCCAATCTTGTTTGTATTGAACTGCATCGCAGATAACACTGTCACAACAGTGTAATTTATTATCTCCACTGGAGCTTGAATTTTTATGACATGCCATATCCTTATCGTGGCTAATTTTTCCCTCACAAGTTGAACGTGTTTAAACATGTTTGCAACATTTGTGAACACAATGAATCAGCTTATGTCATAGTCATATTTTACTATATTAAAGTTATATTTTTTCCCAAATATGCGAATAAAAGCATACTTTTAGTAATATTTTTGTACGATTTAACACTTCAGATATTCTTGTAAACATAATTTCATAAGAGAACGTAGGCTTTCACGGCCGGAGTCAATGTTACTAGAAGATATTTCCGGGCTGTTATGCCGTGGTCTGCTGGAGTTAGAACTGCCAGACGTTTCGTCCACAACTGCGGTAGACATCTTCAGTGGCGCGGACGTAGTCTCCTCGGAGAAATAAGCGTAGCCACCGCTCGGGGTTAAATACAGCAGCTCGGACAGCCGACACCTCAGACACTACGCTTATTTCTCCGAGGAGACTACGTCCGCGCCACTGAAGATGTCTACCGCAGTTGTGGACGAAACGTCTGGCAGTTCTAACTCCAGCAGACCACGGCATAACAGCCCGGAAATATCTTCTAGTAACATAATTTCATAACATTTACCCTTTCCCCCTCGGTCCGTTGTAACGTTGGGGGACTTGGCTTGCTGCTGCAAATTACTATTGCATATTCAGTGAGACTGAAAAGATTTTCAATAAATTTGACAAAAGAGATTCATCTTCAATAAAAAATGTACAACAATTGCTTTCATGCACCCTGTCAAGAAACTTAGCCTGCATAAAGTCAAAGTTCTGTATAAGATTTAAGTCTATCACTAATCTTGTAACTGTGGGCATGAGATTCTGTGATGCATTAAGCATTGAAGGAAGCTGTAAGTGAGTTACCTACCAAGTGTACAGGGCGAAGTGCCTGACAAGGTTCAGGAAAATTGTGTAAAATTGGTGACATTCTTGGTGGCAAAGAAGCGCAAGTCGATGAAAATGAACCAGAATTTTCTGCTAATATTTTCCTAATTTCAAGTATTCCCCCATTACATCATGTGAAAGAAATGTCTCAAAGTATAAGGCTTTACTTGCTGACAACTGAAGGTCCATCAAGTTTGACCATCTGAAACTGGATGCCGTTATCCAGTGTAATTCTGCTGAAAATTATGGTTAAGGGAGGTATGAATTATTTCAGCTGTAACTAATACAAATAAATGCACTTATCTTGTTTTGTTTTTTTAAGTTTTAGGTCATATTTTCAGGATTTAAGGTCACATTTTGATAATTTTTACAGCATAAATGAACATTTCAAGACATAAAAATTCAACCTCTAACCATCACTAAGGACTATCTCATCAAATTAAGTTTCACTAGGAGGTAAGTTTGGCCGCCTCCGTAGCGCAGCTGGCAGCGCGCTTACCTGTGGCGCGGAGGACCCGGGTTCGATCCCCGGTACCAGCATGGGGATTTTATCCCCTCTGGGAGGTCTGGCACGGGGTGCACTCAGCCTCGTTAGGTCCCGGGGGGACCAATTGAGGAGCTACTTGATGGAGAAGTAGCGGCCCCAGGTCGAGAAGACCGCATAACTGGCCGGGAGGGCTCGGGGCGCTGACCACGTCCCACCCTCCAGTACTGCACCTCACCAATGACGCCTGTAGTGGGCAGAGGTGGGGGACGCAGCGGCTGGGCGGTAGGCCTTGGCCCTTCGTGGGCTGTCGCGCGGGGTTTAGAAACAGGAGGTAAGTTTGGGATATTGCAGGGTTAGCTTTAACTGTGGCAAGAAGTATGTGATTATTCGGAACGCAAAATTAAGGCATGGCACAGGTGAAATGTTCAAATCCACCGCTGAAGTTCATTCATTTATTCATTCATTCATCATCATCGCCATCATATCATATCATATTTCATCATATTTCGGCGTTTGCAGACAGTACTTGACTGTCTGCGACCCTTGGCCTCTGTTACTTTGCCTTCTTTACAATGATAAATGCCCTGAGTGTAGATAATTTGACCGCAACTACTTGAGAATTCCTATGACCTTTCATCACCTTGCCTCAAAAGTTCTCCATACAGGTAATATTTCAAAACGCTTACTCTCTGACTTTTTTTGCTAAAGCGGGAGTTATTTATTTTATTTAATGCACATCATTTAGAGAATTAGCTACCTTAAGTTGTTTTCATAGTATATACACCTGTTTTTGCAACAAAATGGGAAGTATTCAAAACCAAGCATATAAGATATATGCATGTTATAAATCTAAAGACAAAAGCTTTCAATTAACAATTTTCAGAACTTTTCACAAAGCCTTAAATAAATGTGATCATAAATGGAGTAATTTGTGCACAAAAATTGCTCTAGATACTGAGGCAAAGAAATAAGGGTTTGAAGTGTTGCAAAAGGTTAATCGAGGTTTAAATGATTAAGCGGCAGCGTTTAAATTACTCACATTGCAACACTTAAATGAAATGTGAAAGTTAGACTATGAGGAATAAATATATACAGAATATTACGTTTTTTGCATTTAGACAAAATTCTACCCTTGCTTTGAATAGGGCTTGTAATACACAGAACAAGTTGCGAAATTATACAGTAATAATAAAATATAAAACAAATAATAACACCCAGATAATCAGTTCAAGTGAAATAAAAATGTGGCGTGTATCACTCCCATGACATTCTGCACCTAGATAGTGGGTATTGTTTGCTAGGTAGTATTGTTGCAAACACACACAGACACACAAAGAGAGAGAGAGGGGGGGGGGAGGGAGAGAGAGATTAAGGTTATAGAGAAGGCTGATACATTTTTTTTTTCTGTTTTCTTTTAGTAGGTATAAAAGATCAAAGCGAGCACCGGGGGCAAATCCACAAGATGGCCGCGATGCGAGTCTTAAGGATTACTAGCTAAGGCAGCGGTAGAGCTGTACATTTTGGAGGTTTTAGGCAGGAAGGGGGTGGGGGAGGCATCTTCCATTTCTCTGATCCATAATTTCTTTCTAAGAGCTTTCTGATGTTTGAATATATGTAACCCTCTCCCCACATCACTTAACCTAACCTAGGCTAGACCCTCCTCTTATTATATATTCTATCCCATCATCATAATCCCCTTCTATTCATTCTATCTTCTTATTATCTAACCTAATCCATGCTCCTCTTATCTATTCTATCCTACCAGAAGCATGGGCGTCGCGAAACGGAGGCAAGGGGGGCCACGCCCCCCCCCCCCCCCCCTTGGAAGTTGGTGAACTTAATGTGCAGTCAGTTACTGACTATTAAACTATTATTTTAATTTTGATGTAAAGAACAATTTTTATTTAGCACAAATTAATACGGTTATCTGCAACAAATATTATAAATTTTGACAGTAAAATAATGATTTAATATTATATGATTGCAAATTTCCAACATGTGCCCCTCCCCCCCCTGGAAAAAAGTCTGCCGACACTCATGACCAGAAGCAGTCCTGATCTTCCCGTTTTGCAGATATACCTAACCTCGGACATTCAACTGTGATTTGTAGAGGTTTTCCAGAGTTTACAAGTTGTTCAGGGTATTGTCAGGGAAAGAGATACCATTACCTATAGTTATCAATTCATGTCCCAAACTAGAGCTGAGACAGGTTAGTTTTCCCTTCCTCGCACTTGAATAAGTTCGTACAGCCCTTGTCATCCTAGTGCCCTTGTCCTTGAGCCGTGTCATAGAATGTGACATTTTCTTCACTCCCATTGAATTTTGTTTATCTGAGAACTAAAAGCACTTAATGCTACGGTTTTGTAAGACCTGCTTCAAAATTTTATGTTCAGATTCTTCAAACAAGAACACCGAACAATTATTTATTTATGGTGGTAGTTGTGGTAGTAGTGGTAATAGTGGTGGTGGTTGAGATCGAAATGACCCGTCATTAGCCCCAAAACAAGGCTAATTATAAATGTAAACACCTGTCATGTACCTATATAAACAATTAGCGTCACAAATACTTGTAATGCATGCATGTAGATGGTGTTGCGGTAATTTAGATTATTTAGGTATGTAATCTGTAAATATTTAGTTAGGGCGTAGACTAAGAATTAATATCGTAAAATATTTTGTTGAAATAATATTTACTTTGGAAACTGCCCTAAGGGAAATGTTTTTGTAGCTAGAAAGTGTGCACTACAGGAGCGAATAGCGAGTTTTATGATACTTTGCGATCGCAGTGTCATTGTAAAAAGACCGGAGTGGAACCATTTGTAAAAGCCCCAGGCCGAGTAGCTGCTTATAGAGAACAACTCCCGGAACATCTACCCCCGCAACCAATTCTTACCCGGGGTGGGTACGTGGATAAACGCTGCTCTCTTTTATGTTGACAATTTCAGTGCAGTTAAAGAAGTTGTCTGCAGTCTAAACCCAAATGATGCTTTGGCAATTCAACATTCGCAGGACATTTTCAGAAATGAAACATTGCAGAGAGACTTGGTAAAATTATATCTCAAGCAATACAAAAACTAGAAACGCGTGGTTTGCCCCTTCATGCGTCTATGTCAATCTTTGAGGAAGTGAAGAGTGAATTTATTGTGCCCCTTCAAAGTATGAGGAAATATTGAGTGCAAAACTGTGCAGTGTATTACAAGGAAATCCCTATATTAATATTTTATACTCTGTTAGCAAATATCTCCAAGGTGACAGTGTGGAACTTCCAGGGGAAATTCCTCCAGAGCTTGTTAGTGCTTATGAATATTGTTCAATCACGTCTGTGGATGCTGAGAAGTCCTTCTCTGCATACAAACTAATATTATCTGATAAACGTCATATATATAGTGTATATTATTATTTTATAGCATATTTTAGTGCATATTTTAAAGATCTTTACAGCATAAATGCAAGCATATTTTGAACGTTTTTAGTGCATATAAATCCGATGTCTAGTAATTATATTTTAAAACAGCACGTGAACGAAGTGATGTGCGTTCTTTGTAATAATGTGATTGCAGTAATGATGGAGTACAATATAAAAGGACATTACTAGATAAGACATTCTCAGAGTTTGACAAATTTACTGGTTATAGGCGTGTTTGGAAGGCAAAAGAACTTTGCAACGAAATCACTAGTCAACAGCAATTTCTAATTCTACTAAAGCAAGTTACGAGGTTTCAGAACTTATCGATGAGCATGTAATAGGTAGGGATGTGGATAAACAAGCGTATAGTGTTAAGGACCAACTTATTGAGAAGGAGAAAATGTTTGAGTGTTTTTTGTGTCGCGTATGGTGCATAATTATTGGTGTTTGATACCACAGTACAATTACAGACGAACTTATAGGGGTGAGAAGTATGCATGGAACCACAAAAGTATGTGTCTTATATCATGAGTTTGTATAAACTTATATGGGAAAGAACTTGTAACTACCGAGGCTGCACTCAGTATGGCAGGAGTTAAGCTCGGAATGGCAGAGCTGATCAAGATAAAAGTTGAAGCTTATGCGTGTGGGAATGGATAAGTTATATTGCATTATACATCAGGAGGAGCTATGCGCAAAGGTAGCTGATCTCCGTGATGTGTGTGTGCGTGTGTATGTGTGCTGAGAACGAAGGGGGACACCTCGCCCACTGTGACTCCGATATGGATCTATTGCGGGGTACTACCCCCTCCCCCCGAGGGGGAAAGGATGAGGCGAAGTGAAACCGGAAGCACGGACGAGAACGGAGCCTGACTCAGCCCCCAGAGACGCACAGCAGTCCTTAACAGTTCCAGATATTGACACCTGGCGCCCGAACCATGTCCGCAGCTCAGGAAGAGGGCGATGAAGCGACCCTTGTGGTCCAAGCGGCGACTTCCTAGACAACCAGGGAAGTATGTTTTCAATGACCATACAACTGTGCCATCTGCCCGCCAAAGTCGTAACCAACCGCTCTACGAACTGCACCTGAAAAGATGAGAGAAATGAATGAAAGGAAATGAGAAAGGAAGCGAAAGGAACCGTGGAGAAGATGAAAGCACCTCAGCATTCGCCTAGATGACATGGGGAAACCACGGAAAAAGCCATGTCAGAGTGCGCGGCCATGGGGATCGAACCCGCGACCTCTCGAATGCGGGCCACAGACGTTACCGCCTGGGCCATCCCGCTCGGTCTCCGTGATGTTATGCAGACTGTAGGCTTTTAATTCAGCGCAATTTTAAAGGTTTTCTAGGCCAAATGGATACTGAATACGGTGACGTAATTTACCCTTCAGAAACATACACGGTGGCTTAGAGAATCGGTAAGTGACCCCGACTGGTTGTGCTGCATAGCATTTCTAGTTGACATTTGTCATTTCAGCTGAAATCCAAATTGTTCAAGACACAAATGACTTTGCGGAACTGGACGCATTTTCCAATTCATGGTGCTCATAGAAATCAGTATTCGGAAGCATCTTTCGGCACTAATTCTTTCACAAAAACTTCTAGGACGTCGAAGAAGTGTAAACAAATAAGTTCGCCGATTTTGTAAAATTAGAATCAGGAGTTTCCGTTTTCTTCGCCCTTCGCCTTTGATGTTAATAAAACACCAGAATCGCTGCAACTAGAACTGTTTAAGTTACAGTGCGAAGATGCAATGAAAGGAACCTTCAGCCCTAGAGACCTTCTGAATTTCTATAAGTTAGAGGCACAATAAAAAATATTCCACACTGATTAAACAAGTCCGACGTTTGATCTTCATGTTTATATCAACATATATGCGTATATGAACAAACACTTTCGAAGATGTACCTGCAAAAATGAACGCTAAGATCCAGCTTGACAGATAGACATCTCCAAGATATGTTTCTAAGTACATATGAGCAAAAGTCAGACATGAATAAGTTATTAAGTTCCACACTTATCATTAGATGAGTTGAATGCACTTTTACACTAATAGAGCAAATCTCTTCAAAACTGGCTAATATATAGCGTAAAATATTGTGACAAGCCCAGTTACTTTTCTTT
>CM060964.1:54237995-54482995 GCA_030765045.1 Tenodera sinensis
TGGAAAAAAATAATAAAAAACCATAAAAATCATTAAAATATGCAATATAGGGGCCATAATATTGAAATAATATGCATTTATCAAAATCAAGAAAATATGCAGTTATATGCACTATAAAATCATGTCCAAATAACCGAAAATTCCATAATTCGTGCACATAACGTAAAAGCATAAATTTTTAACCCCTAAGAAAAAACATGCAAATGCATGAACTTCCTAGCCCTATTCATAACGTTCTCCCATCACATCACAGTATTCACAGAGTGGTACACAGCCAGAGTATTCAAACTTTCGACTGTTACTACAGTCTGTTCACCAGCTCATGGTCCCTGGCAGGAATGCGGAGAACCATTACGTCAGTAAACAATGTCAGTATAATCTGTGGCTATATCTGCGTCTAATCGCTTTTGCGATAGTGGTGCCCACCCTTTGAATGTGTATTCACGCTAGATGAAAGCAAAGAAGTCACTCAAAATAGCACAATTTAAATGTTATTTTTAGTTGATGGAGTATGTTTAGCTTATAAAACGTAAATGATGTTTTCAACTACCCCGTCCTTTTCCCACTGATCATTTTCTGTCCCTTCTATATTTTTCAAAAACCCTGCCAGTCTGTTTCGGTCTTAAGCGATATATCCTCTAGCGTTAAATTGTGCAATTCCAGTAAGAATAAGTCACCGTTACATTTATTTAACTATTCATTTTAGCTTGTCCCAAGCTAGTTCTATGGGATTGAATTGTAGTTAATATTGATAGTTTGTAGCTAAAGAAGCTAAAGCTATGTATTTGGTTATGATTATTAATCATATGGGTTAGTAATATTAGATAAGATTTGGAACTTGTGACAACCTGTTGCTGCCGCTACACAACTGTATAGCGGATGGTGTAAACAAGGCGCTGTGCCGAGTAGGACTTTCACGAATTTAACGTTCCAGACATGACTTTTTCTTCTTCTTTTTCTGTCCGCGGGTGTATGTTAAGTTAGTGCCTACCTGGAAAGCATTAAGTAATGTTGTAGTAATGGAAGAATAAGTTAATCCTCTATAATCAGAGAAACCAAACTCTTGAGAAGGAAAATAATAAAGAACAGGTTTTACAGGTATCTTCGGTTAGATGAAGCGTAAGGGTAAATGTAATCATATCATGGAGTATTTCGCAAACGACTATTGTCTTTTTCTCAAGGTTTCCTAGTTATAAGTATATGATGTTACAAATTCAGACAACTGATGGAACTATAAATGATACTCAGAAATGTCCAAATTTTTGTCATTATCCTGATATGTCAACATACTACATTTTAAAAACTGGTTGGAACTCCTTTCGGGAAAATGGCAAAGGACGTAAATTTTTTATGTAAAAGGTAGCTTTGGAACAGCTTTGTGAAAGTCTTAGTCGCATTCTAAATAACTAGTTTGATATTTATCCGACTTTATATTTTTGAGTTATACCGTTCTCTCGCTCCCTCTCCTTCTCTCTCTGTCTGTTTCTCCCCAACCGCTTGCCCCCATCCATCCGTCTGTCAATCACACACGCACACAAAAAACGACATACTTGTAAAGCTTGTTTAGGGTGCCTCGAACCATGTATTTTCAGTGAAATTTGGATATCGAATTCTCAGGTGGAACTTTATCTATACTCCATTTTATAATTAGAGTGACATTGCAATTAAGTTGTTCACAGCAGTAAAGTGCAACCAGCTCCTACCAGATGATATACTCCACGTGGGGCGAATATTTGGAATTCTCTGATTGGCTAACGATATAAACATCAATTTCAAGAATTTCTCAGAATCAAATATTTAATGAACTGATTATAGTTTCCTCTAAAGAATTATAAATTTTGTTATTCCACTCTAAAATAAAAAATACACATATTAAAACATACAGCATTAGACTTATTTTTCCGGCCTTTCAGAAGCAATGCCGTAGTTTCCAACAGATTGGGTAAAATTCCATCGTGTGAAACATTTGCATAGATGAAAAGTATTAGAAAAACCAAACAGGTTTGCTAGAAAAGCACAATTAGATTTTAAGTTCCCTATAAATCTACAAGATAGCTATTATTATAATCATCCTGGAAGGCATTTAAATTTGTTGGAAATTGACATAGAAATTACTTATGTATGTACTAAGTTCAGTTCCACGAAAACAGAAACGTCTATTAAGATACAATTATTACTTTCTCTACTCAGGGAAGTATTGTTTTCGATCCAAAATTTCTATGTCGAAATTTCGCAGGATATATATGCTTTGAGGCCCACAGATTCCTTTAAAAAAAAAAAAAAAAAAAAAAAAAAAAAAAAAAGACCTGTGTGTGTGTGTGTGTGGGTGCGTGTGTGTGTGTGTGTGTGTGGGTGCGTGTGTGTGTGTGTGTGTGGGTGCGTGTGTGTGTGTGTGACTGTGAACAGCATAACTCAAAAACAAAAAGTCGATTAAACACCAAAGTTGGTATTTAAGTTTACTATATTTTAAGAACAGGACACAAAGATCTTAAAGAAAGTTCCTCCGCGCCAAACTACCTTCTACATGGAACATTTTTCGGAAATTCCGGTTTTTTTTAAAAATGGCTCTAAAGATTTTGATTAAAATGTTTGAGACATTTTTATGGTAAATGAAATGTATATTTTGAATTTTCTGACTGTAGCCCATGCAGTCCTGTTTACTCTTGATGACTTTTGCACACTAACTGGTAAACTGTAAGATAGACCAAATCTTACTATACAAAAGTGTAGGTCTCGTTAAAACACACAAGTTATGTCGAAATGCATTTTTTGTAGAGTGAAACATTTCGGAGATATTCCGTTTTATTTGTGTGAGTTCTGCAATAATTACACTTTTCTCAAATGGAAGGCCGTTATTCACCTTTTTATCTCTTAGCTGTGTAAAAAGAATGAAATTTCAGAGCCTTCATTTAGCGACCAGCTTTAGAAGATTTGACTATCGCTCAAAGCCTTCTGTATTTCCATGTTTCCCTTGCACCTACAAGACAATTACCAATAAGATAACTTCTACAAATTGTTTTATTCGACTTACATAAAGAAGAGAGGGGAATATGAGTTTGTAAGAATAGTTAATACAAGAGTAGAGAAAGTTATGTGAGTGCAACATATATTTTTTTAAAGCAACATATTCTTAAAAAGCAGTGTATGTATCTAAATTAATGAACAATATAGGGATAGTTTTTACGTTATTTTTAAGTCTTAATTTTAAACTAAGTGTCATGTTTTCTGCCAAATGCCCAATTCAGTGCGCAGCGATACTGCCAATTTGACATAAACGAAACACGACAAATCTATTGTTCATAATGTGGCGATACAATTTGACACCGGTGGAATGAGATGGAGTGTGAAACCGGAGAACCCGGAGGAAACCCGCCCCAGCGCCGCTTCATCCACCACAAATTCCACATGCGGTTGCCTGGAATCGAACCCCGGCCGCGGTGATTGCACTTGGACTCAATTCATATGTCTCGGGACAGTTTAATATTTCTTCCGAAGAAAAGAATAAAAATTACCAAGGAGATTCATGTCATGTTATCGAGAACACACACACACGCACGCACACACACGCACACACACGCACACACACACGCACGCACACACGCACGTACACACACGCACACACACGCACACGCACGTACACACACGCACACACGCACGTACACGCACGCACACACACGCACACACACGTACACACACGCACACACGCACGTACACACACGCACACACGCACGTACACACACGCACACACGCACACACACACACATTCACTTGGCGCCATTTCGCGCGCTAATAGTTCAACTTTGGTAGCACGGATTTAGTGGCCTTCATGCTCAATTGTTATCTTTCAACCGCCGTCTCGCTGAATTGTGTCGCCCAGTGTCGCTCTGTCCTGAATAATTAGACGCAAGCGTTCACTTAATTAGCACCACTGAATCACTTTATCGAAGTATTACGTGAATTTTTCTACTTTATTTTTGGGTCAACGGTATAGGACCTTTTACTCTGTCATTTTTAAAAGCCTAGTGATTGTTTAAACCGCCGTACGTTTCATTTTAACCATACTGTGGCGCACCACACTGATGCTGTTTTTTTTTCTTCTCAGTTTTGCGTTTTGCACCAAATCAATTCCTTACATTTCAGTTTTGCTCTGATTTATATGTAAATTTGCATACATAGTCTCAAACGTGGTACCTAAGGATTCAAATATGCATTTACTGATTGTTTTATACATTGGGTCACAAAAAATATTTTTTGCTAAAAAGAAAAGCTATTTTAACACTAACAACTTAAAAGTAAACCTGTATTTCTCTGCAAGCAATAACATCAACTTCAATCAAATACTTTAATTTATTTTCAGTTAGCTTAAGTTATAGAAAATGCTGCTAGCATACTTCTCTAAAAAATGCGAAGGCAGTTTTAAAAGAATGATTTCTTTTCCGCTAGTTAAAAACATTGAATTCTGTTATCTGAGGAACTGTTTAAGCTAGAACAATGAGCCTTTGCACTGCCATTTCTTTTTTTATTCATATAAAGTGTGCCAATTTGAAAGTAAACAGGTGTAAAATTGAAAAAGTTAGAACATCGCGAAAAGGTAAACAGATACACACGTCATTCTTGCTATACGTACGCTACCTGTGAAGGCCAGTAGAAATATACATTCATATGAACAGCTTGTATATCCATTAATAAACAATCACTGAGGTTAGAAAAGTAATGTAAGTGTAACATATATTTGTTTTTAATTTGTTTAATTGTGACCTACGTTTGTGTATTGCTTGGAATAAAACATTCCGTAGCTTCTATATTATTTTACATGTTTTCTTTAGCGCTAATACAGCTTATTTCTGCTGCATTGCATCTCAAAGAAAAGTCAAAGCATTCCTCACAAGCATAGTTTTTTAATTTTCGTATTCTAGCACATAAGCTTTAGTCCTTAATCACTTAAAATCTAAATTATAAGGTGTCTTATAAATATATCCGTTGCGAAGAACAGTGTTTTTCAATGCTGAAATAATTACAAGACTAGGTTCAGTGATTTCCGATATTATCTCTCTCTGTCTCACACACATTTTCTCTTAATAATGATAATGCCTGCTAGTTTTTAATACATTTGCTTGAAATTGGGAGAAACTGCTCATTTATCCTAGTACTTTTAAATAAGGGCCACAATTTCTCAATACGATCAAGTGACGATCGTCACTTGTCCGTTATCGCACGTGGATACAAGGAGAGGGCGCTTTAACCATGACATCACTTCAGGCTATGAGCTAACACATATTATTTGAGCCTAAATGAACCTTCTACTCGAGCTTGTGCAGAAGCACTTCAAGAATAGGAAATAAAAACATGCCCTATGCGAAAACATGATCAAAACATGCAACAGATAACACTAGCCACTTCCGTGCCTCTGCGTTTCACATCTGAACAGCGCGGCTTGCAGTTTTCCTTACTTCGTTCTGCGTCTGCGCGAGTGACGTCTTTCATCCATTACGTCATGCGTAACCATTACCCGGGCAACACGATCAGTTGCCAGGAGGTTTGATGCTACGTTGTTATGTGAGAGGTGGAAGAGCGCGTCTTGTGCTTGTATCATTTACGCCCAGTTGGTCATTTTCGACCCTCTTGTGGGGTACAGAAAAGGATTTGCAGAGAGGTGAGTTCACTGAAAAACTACATACTTATTATTAGTACCACATTTCATTGTTAGTTGACGTAAACTGCTCTGACCTTATTCTTCCGCTCGTAGATGACAGCGAATTCTTGGAAAAACAAAAATAGTTGCGTAGCTTTTAGGCTGAGGCAGACTTTGTTGACACCTTAACCGTGATATTGTAATCCACCACTGTGTTATCATTTCATAATCTTGCATGAGCACTTATCAATAGATACCTTTTAGAATCATTATTTACTACTTTGGCCCAATTTAGTAATGGTAAAAAAGTGAGAATAACAGAGAATACTTTGGAAGCTGTTTAAAGGAGTAGAAGTTACCAGGCGAAGTCAACTAGCCCATTGTCCACGCTATTTAGCAGCCTTTTTATATCAAAATTCTTGTGTGAAGACAGCGGAAAACATGTGGCGGAGACTGCCCTGGCGGGAGTGAGTGACAAACTAAGTGAAATCGCTAGTTTCCCGAATCACTGGAGTTTAGCCACTCTGATGCTACGGCTACGCTTTGTGGCTTAGGACCCCGAGGACCTGGGCCACCTGCTGCGTCTGTATTGCCTAAAGTATGCCGGTGTTTATTAGTCTCATGTTGGTGTCTGTGACGACAGAGCGTGATATCTGTGACGTCTGTGCATATACTAAACGGAGGACAGCAGAGGTATTGAGCCAAAGTAGTAAAAAATGTCATTTTAGATTTTCTCTGAACAATTGAAAAACACAGTTTTACGTATGGCATTATAGTTCGTTTTTGTGACAAAGAAAGCGAAAGCATACGGTTTCTTCGAGCGGTCCTGAATTTGCATAATAAGCAAATTCCTAAGTGTTGGGAAACCTCTCAAAATTTTGGGGCACCTAAATGCAAACTACCGCTAAATTTGTACCAATATCAAACTAGTTAATGAATGTTACTAAAAATATTCTGTATAAAATTCCAAATCTATATTTCCAGATTGCTGAAGGTGGTCAATTTAGGTTTTTCATAATGTTTTTTTTTTTTTTTTTTTACATATTTCAACAAAATACGAAATGCATTGATTTTATGTTGTTAAGTTTCTTGTCCACATGCTTAGCGACGTCATTGTGTGTGTACAGTGCCAGCACAAAACACACTGCCTACAGCACATAGTATCTCTCGAATGTGTTCATTAGTTCCACGGAGTAAAATGCCTGCAGCACGAAAATCGAAATGTTCACTCATTGCTGAACTTGTACAAGAATTTAAGAGTGAACATTTTACTGCAAATGGTGACAATATTGAATGAAAATTATGCAAACGCTTTATCCACAACGTTCCTATGTCGACTGCACCTTGCCTCTCACTTCCTTTAGTCCGAACCCCGCAACCTTTTGTTTCCTGTACGAAAGTTCGGACTCTAGTTATGACTATGTACAGTCTAATCTAATATTAGAAACAAACAAATTTTGTGTATACACTCAACCTATTTTGATAATTGAAAGTCCTATTCCCTCTGAAGGACATTGAACTATAAAATTCCTAACTTCAATTAAAAATTACTAAAAGTTTAAAACATGATTCAGAAAGAGAATGAGAATGCCAAGAATGGAATATAGATCAACACAGATATATTTCTAGACGTGGCGAATGACCTTGCTAGGATCTGCGCAAGTGACATGCAAATTGATGGTGGGAGCAACGTCTCTGTTGCCTTCCTTGAAATAAACAAGAGCCTGCTGATAATGCGAGTGGGCACTGTGCCTAATCACGTACTATTCCCGATGTTTGCTGCACGGAAGTTGGAGAGATACTAACCTGACACTCCTGCGGTCTTATAAATACAAAAGTGAACTCTATCATAAACCACAGCGCAGCTATGGGCCATTCGCCACGTCTAAAGCGTACCTCTGTACTCCTCAGATTATGTGTGTAGAAACAAATGCCAACTTACATTTTGTTCCACTATGTAACACATAAGTAAGCACAAGTCAGAGCTCAAATACCCACAATCTATCCTGTTTATAATGGTATGAATCGTATGTTATATTTATTTCTTTAACTGCTACTTATCAAATACTGCAGATGTGTATATAGCGAAACAGTTTTAAAGCCTCTGAATAATCTTTATTCAATGTCTATCGATCTATGCTTTTAATTTTCCGCATGCCCAAACCTTCTAATAACCTCATGTAACAAAGCTTTCCTTTGTTTTCTTCCTACTTATTTTGTAATCAAATTTGTTTATAGGGCTAGCTACAAAGGGAAACAACTGCAGACCTTAGGAATGAATAAACGGGCGTTTTAAATTAACAACTGAGAAGATTATTTTTCTCGCCTGTCCCAAAGTTAACTTCGTGGGCTGATAGAAGGGAATCGTCCTATTCATCTGCTTGTTGTTGTAGTGTTTAACGCCCGCTTTTACTACTACGGCACCGCAGGCGGTGACACTGATGATACATGAAGATGGAGCACCGGTGGAATGAAATGGCGGGGGAAACCGAAGTACCCGGAGAAAACCCGCCCTTGACGCCGCTTCGTCCACCACGAATACCACATGCGGGTCCCTGGGATCGAACCCGGGCCGCCTAGGTGGTAGGCGAGCGCGCTAACCGCTCGGCCACGGCGCCGCCATTCATCTGCTTCACTTTTGTTTCGTTACATATAATATATTTAAAGGGTTTCTGCATTATGTAAAAGCAAGTACTTTTTATGTTATTAAATAACTATGGGACCAAACAAAAGGGACAGATGTTTAACATTTAATCAACTATAGTTACTGGTTATTCCGACCGATGATTGTTCCACCACCAAAAGTTACAGGCTATGCTGTATTTCCAAAATGTGGAAGATTGTCGAGGGAGGTTGACATTCCGCCGATGCTAGACGTTCTTTTGTCTAAATATCGGGACATTGTCATCCGCCAAAGACGTACCTCCAGCGACCACGGCTACAAGGGCTGTACGGCCGGGGCCGTACGAAATTGCAATTTTATGTAGTAGAGTGGAGACATTTGTTGTCCAAATGACAAACATCTAACGCTTGTGCAGTATTTGTATATAGAAAACATCAAAGTGGGAAAACAAATCAGTGTTTAGGTTGATGCCCCAAATTAAGCAAACTAGATCTAAGTGCTGGTCATAAATTACCTTCAATCAATTTTTGTTTTAGTGTTTCACCTATAAAGTATACAGATAGAGCTTGCCTTTTCATTCTAGTCAGAGTTCCACTTGGTATCTCATCCCAGACATTATGTTATTAATATTATAATTGAGAAGTTAATATTATAATAGAGAAGTTAACAGATTATGTAATTTTGAAGTCAAGTTAAAAGTTTGTACGCGTTTCTTATGACAAAGATAAATGGCGTGCAAGCTTTCAATTTGGTGTGATAACTTTTCGAGATAGTGAGAGTTCAGAGAGGTCAGTAGACAGCGCCAATTACAGTTGCGTTATGAGTTGTTACTCTGCAGTTCAGTTGAGATTCGATTCAACGGATCAGTTGCGTTTTATTCTGAGTGTGTGAAACGGTCTCAAGTGTAACGCCTGTGACGCTAAACCCTTCATGGACAAACTGTGTTTAGCGGTAACTGGTGTTCTCATTTGTTACACTGTTGCCAGAAGTGGGATATAAAAACAATGAAGGAGACAGCACTTGAAAATTATTGCCCAAGATGGAAAAGGTGGAATTCGGGATTGAGAAGTTGGGAAGCAAAATGGCAGTGAATTCCACAATGGAGAAGATGGAGACGGAAATGACATCCGGAATGGATCAAATGGGAAGTGAAATGACAACAATTAATTCCGGAATGGATAAGTTTCAGGCGGAAATGAAGACGGAGCCATTGATGAACGACTGGCAACGTGGAGAATTGCATAGAAGAACTCGGTGGAAAGGTGAAGGACATCGGCCAACCGGGGAACGGCTTAGCAATCCAGAAGAGTCGAACGCCAGCGCCAAGAAACTGAATGCCATGGTGGAAAAAAAAAATGACTAGTGCAAGACTCAAACACTAGAAGATTGAAATACCAGGACGCAATACAACATCCTTGTGCGTCAATCCACTCAAGTACAACTGAACAACTTTTGAAGTCTTCCGTGGACAATGCGCCCCTGTCTCCGCCTAGGCTGAGACACGTCAGCGTCTGATATTCGGCGATTACAAGATCATTCATGAGGCGCTGACAACCACGTTGAAGTTTGAGGCAGCCTGCCTTGAAGACAGGAGCATTCCATATGACGGGGACACCCAGGGATGTCGACGGGAATCTTCCAGTGATGTGGACAGTCATGACACCTAGTTAAGGACTATCTACACCAGGCCGACGAGCAGGCGAGAAACCAGTGAGTACCTGTTGGCAAGAGGCACTTCAGGGCTGTCCACTGAACTCGCTGTCAACTATCAATTCAACTCAACTGACTGCCTAATTAACTCCTGCCGGGGAAGGTAACAATTTGAAGACCCTGCTGCAGAAAAATTGCAATTCAGGAACAACTTCCTTTTTTAAGCATAAAATAATAGAAACACTTTTTAGATAACGAATACTTATTTGAATACTGGTATTTGTCCACGGGGTGCACTCAGTCTCCTTAGGTCCCGTGGGTCCAATTGAGGAGCTACTTGATGGATAAGTAGCGACCCCAGGTCGAGAAAGCAGTATAACTAGCCGGGAGGACTCGGGGCGCTGACCACGTCCCACCCTCCAGTACTGCACCCCACCAATGACGCCTGTAGAGGTGTGGGACGCAGCGGCTGGGCGCAAGCCTTGGCCCATCATGGGTTGTTGCGCTAGAGGTTTAGTTTATTTGTTCAGCTAAATAACAGTTGTACAAAAATGCATATGTTTTGTATAACTGTTATTTTAGCCAAACGTATAGCATTTAGAACCGTTGCGGTATTTTCAGTTATGAACTTTCCTTTTACTAAGTAGAAAATGACTTCGTTAGCAAGGGCCAGTGCACCACTTTCATATGGAAAATCATACTTAGAGATGCAAACAGATAGTTGTTGTAAGCGCAGTCTGTAAAATTGGTGGTGCTGGACCAAACCCTGTTTGGGGTTTAAGCTTATTTTTTTCCGGACAGATGAATGGCGTAAGTTTGAAATGCACCCATTAATTTCTCCCGTTTCTTTGTAAATTTTAAGTACACGTTACGGTATTCACGTGGAAAGTTTGAACGCAACACGGCCACACAAACAAGTAGTAGTAACTCAGAAAACTTTTGTCAGTACTGGCTCTTTACTGATTTTGATCTATTGTAAACAAGCATGAACCCAAACACTATAAGTGTTGTATACTTTGTTCAGAGTCTTTTAAGACAGTGGAAGGGAGAGATATGGACATCGCGTGGCCGGCGCGTGTACAGAAACCAAAACAACCGAGGCAGAGTTGCAACATTTATCCAGTCAGACACGAGTAGTGGCGCACAACAGAGATTGCAGAAAGCTCTTAAACCTGTATAAATATGTGGCGGCCGTGGGAAACAGGTAGTGCACCTGTTAATAAAAAGAAAATTCCTTGCCTATAGGTCATGGCAAACCAGTACATAAGCAGACAGTATACATGATTCAAAATGTGTTTAATTACATTGAAGGAGGGAACAGCAAATGTGACTTGCCGATTGCATGTTATGGCTGCCATTGCCCTTCCCCGATGTAAGAACCATTAAACTATATATTCAGAACTATACAACTCCAACAAAGACGAAATGTGATGAAAACAAAACCGTTCGTGAATTGTGTAAGATGGGTGGCTTCTTCGTCGTCTTAGGAGTATATGGAAGAAGAAGAAGAAGAAGAAGAAGAAGAAGATGATGAAACAGACAGAGAAAGAAAGAGACAAAGAGGCAAGGAGACGAAACGAGAGAGAGAGAGAGAGAGAGAGAGAGAGAGAGAGAGAGAGAGAGAGAGAAAAGACACTAAGATTGAGTAAATACCAATGTACATATTTATGTCTATGCAAATAATGTTTCGTTTTTGCCCTTGTATTTCCTTCTTTCGTTTTTTTGTGGGTGTCCTATGTAGTACCAACTATGTTCATATATATTTATATAAAAAGGAATAAAGCTAATGTAGCCCAAGTATGTGTGTGTGTGTGTGTGTGTGTGTGTGTGTGTGTGTGTGTGTGTGTGTGTGTGTGTGTGTGTGTGTGTGTGTGTGTGTGTATACATACTTGGACTACCTTAGCTTTATTATATAATATGATCTTGTACTCTATAGCGTTTTATATTAAATGTAATTATTATCCCAGCGGGAGAATAAGCTGTTCAAGCAATGCCAATTACGTGTATATTAAACAAATAAATAACGGATAAACATGTAAACAATGCAACAGAAGTATGAAAGGAACGCAAATGTTGCAGCTGTGCATTTTGTTATCGCAGTGTGCCAGCACGCGTAAGTGACCTAGGGCACGAGCAACCTGCTGCCTACCTGTCCCTCCCACTGTCTCAAAGGACTCTGAACAAAGTATATATTAAAGTGCTCTCCTAAATTCCTTTGTAACCATTGAAAGTTATTCGGTTGAATCCTGTAAGACTCTGTGTATGTGTGTTTATGTTAATGCCTTACGAGCTATCAAATTGGATATACCTATTATCGCTCTTGTATCATAATAAACTCCAATCTGATTTAAACACCTCTCCTGGATTATTAGAATAATATGAAATAGGAAAACATTGTGTGTGAATTTTCTTGCACCATGCAGATCTGTTCTTTTTAAGGCAATACATATGTAAAAATCTAAAATTTTCGTTTTTCTTTGTTTTGATTCTGTTACCATATACTCAGAACATAAAACATATAGGGTACACAAAGTGGTAATGAACTGTTAGTCGTTCTTAAGATATTACGTTTTTTTATTCATAATTAGTAGGTTTTTGATATATGTTACTGTACCCCACAACTTAGGCACCACTCCCAAATTTCTAACTTGCGCTTAGTATACAAATGTAAATAAATTGTTGTGCAAGCATTTCTTAGTTGGCGTTAGTTTAAAAAATATTTTTATTGACATTTTGTTGAATTAATAAACTTTTTTAATTTTAGTCATAAAATAATTAATTTTAGCTGAAGAATTTCATAGTTTTTTAAATAATTAGTTATAGACTGTGGCCCAAGAAGCATTTTGAATAGACCCCCCAAAAATGCTGAAATAAAAAGAAATTAGAAAAATGGAGCTTAAAGTTCAACACTGTGATGTACGTCAATGGCGCAAGACTAATTTGTTACTTGTTTAAAATATTTCATATTAAAAAATTCGACAGCATGAAAACAAGTTATAACTACAATAAAAATACAAACCGCAAAAAAAATTCGGGCATGTTCACATATTCTGCCAAATTTCATGATTGCATTACCTTAACTCTTTCACAGATAATTTTATTCTATGAGTGTTACAAGTTTGCTGTTGTATGTATAATAATAGTTTATGGGTACACTTTACACAAAGCGTGTTTTTCTTCAAATTTTTATTTTCGCTATTTTAAAAAACATCAGGGTGGGAACTACTTCCCACGGTCCATATGAAGGTACATAATATTCGAGGGAAAAGTCTTGGGTTACATCAAACATTTACAGAATACACAGTCATGTCCTATGCCCTATGTAAGTACTTGATTACAATAAAACTACAAATAGGGAAAATTCTACATTTTGGTATAATCTAAACTGAACTCTTCCATAACTTCTGCCCCTCATTTCACCCCTTCACTTGAATATTTCCCATGGATCTTTCTGCGGCTTTCTAAAGCAAGGATCAGAAGAAAATGGAACATTACAGCCCATTTCTGTCAACATTAATTGCGATTAATAGAAAATGGTACAATGAAGAACACTTTGTACGAATAATTTGTAGTGTAGATAACGAAATTAATTATACTTGGTAGGGAAATTCTTATTGTGGCATATAAAGTTCTATAAGATGTTTTATTAATTTTTGTGCAATTTTGGATGTAGCGATTAAAGGTGTTATTTTGCCGCTGCTTAATATTTTTGTTTGCTAAGGAGTGTGCCCATCATCCTGGCCAAATAAAGTGAGAAGCACATGGCGAGGAAAGACTACCTGAAGGTAGAGTTAACTGCACCAGTGCGTAAAGGCCCAACTTGAAGAATTTGCTTGCTTTTACCTGGACAATAATTATCCGGTTGGGTAGGTTTGGAGGGGAAGGTAGGGTTTCAAGTGTGCATCTTCTGAAATCAGCACCAAGCAATACTGTGCAGTGAAACAGCTGAAGTAGAAAAGGACAACTGCAATTTGTTCCAATAAGGTTTATAGTAACTCACAACGCCCTCCGTTTTATCCGAATAGGTTTTCCTTACACTGCGTAGGACAACTTGCTTCTGTTTCAGTGGTTTTATTTAACAGCATTCTGGTATTGCTAACACTGTCCCCGCGTAAGAGACAAGACAAGTGCTCGTATTTGGTGTACACTCACTTCCATTTATGTCGTCCCCGCAGGTTTGGGAGGCATTCTACTGACCTTCAGAGATAGCGTATGTATAGAAAAGAGGTGTGTGTATCTGTTTACCTTTTCGTGCATGCAGTGGCGTCGTGTTTGTTTGTTTATGTTTTCAAATGACAGATTGGCTTCACACATATCCACAATTTTTCTTCCCCGATGTACCTGCCTCGCCGTATTTCCATACATCGCGCCAGCTACAGTCAAGGGGCGCTGGGACTGTACTTTGTAAGTTGTTTTCCATCTTACATCTGTTTGCTTGAAACTTGGCACACTTAATATGAATAAATAAAGAAATAACTGTGCAAAAGATCAACGTTCCAGCTCAGTTTCTCAGATAATAGAATTACACACTTCTTATTAGGGAAAGAAATGCATTTTTAAAAAGAATTGCCTTCACATTTTTCAGAGAAATATACTAGTTGCATTTTCTGATACCTAAGTAACTGAAAATAAATTGGAGTATTCGATTGAAGTTGATCTTATTACTTGCAGAGAAATACAATTTTGTTTTTGTGAAGCTGTTGGTGTAAAATACCTTTTCTTTTCAGCATGAACTGTTTTTTGCGAGCCAATGAATAAAGCAATCACCAAATGCATATTTGAATCTTTAAATAACACGTTTGCGATTATGTATGAAAATTTGCATACAGATAAGAGCAAAACTGAAATGTAAGTAATAAATTTCATGCAAAACTGAGATGAAGAAAGAAAGAAAGGAAAAAAAAAAAAAAAAAAAAAAAACACCAGTATGGTGGGCCACAGTGTAAGAGAGATTGTAGTGTTTAACGCCCGCTTTTACTACTACGGCACCGCAGGCGGTGACACTGATGATACATGGAATGAAGATGGAGCACCGGTGGAATGAGATGGCGGGGGAAACCGGAGCACCCGGAGAAAACTCACCCTGACGCCGCTTCGTCCACCACGAATACCACATGCGTGTCCCTGGGATCGAACCCGGGCCGCCTAGGTGGTAGGCGAGCGCGGGCCACAGTGTGGCTAAGGTGAATCGCAAGGGTGACTTAAACATATCGCTGGACTTTTACAACTAGAGGCTGGAGAATAATGTTTGGCCAAAATGAATCACAGGTGTCTTTCGAATGATATAATTCAAAAATTGAAAATGTCATTTTCACCCACAAATTTAGCCCTAGATTCCTAACATTCACCACTGCTTGGTCGAACAACAAGGCAGAACGCTTCGTACACACCCCCTTCCCTGCTATGTGCGCGTTGGCTGAGAAGGTTGGTAAAATGCCCCGTAAAGCGGCATTTATGCGTGGAAACCATATGGTGTTTTGTATATTATGAATTATGCACTTCGTATAGTAGTAACCTATGATATTTATGATATGAAAATTAATGTAGGTAATATTTTATAATATATTGCATAATAGCAATAACAACGTAAAAACTTCTTTGCACAGACATGGGATGCTAGAAATAATTCAAAAGGCTTAAATAATTACTTCGGATTTTGGAACGTTCCCTGGTAAGTCTCGTTAAGGCTGTGATTTTATTTACCACAATTCAGAATTTGATTCGTGTTTACATGCGTGTGCTATAACATGTAACTGTTTGAGTATTGTTTAATTTCTTTAAATGTATTAGGACACGTGTAAGAGACATTGGGACTTCAGATGACTTGAGGGGACAGTACAATTAAATATCAGAAAAGCGTATGTATGTATCTATCAATTTTCCACATTATATCATTTTGTGCCATTCTCCAAAGGCCAGTATTTTCCCATTATTCCACAAATCATCTGGGTTTTGTGATTATTGAGGTGGGTGCACCTTTCTTCCTCTCATTTTCTCTTTCATTTTCTTTTTCGTTTTCTTTCTTTATTACCTTCTTTCTTTCTTTCCTTCTTTCCTTCTTTGCTTCTATGCTTCTTTACTTCTTTTCTCTTTCTTTCTTTCTTTCTTTCTTTCTTTCTTTCTTTCCTTCTTTCCTTCTTTCCTTTCCTTCTTTCCTTCTTTCCTTCTTTCTTTCTTTCTTTCTTTCTTTCTTTCTTTCTTTCTTTCTTTCTTTCTTTCTTTCTTTCTTTCTTTCTTTCTTTCGTTCGTTCGTTCTTTCGTTCTTTCTCTCTTTCTCTCTCTCTCTTTCTCTCTCTTTCTCTCTCTCTTTCTTTCTTTCTCTCTTTCTTTCTTTTTCTTCCTTCCTTTCTTTCTTTTTCTTTCTTTCTTTCTTTCTTTCTTTCTTTCTTTCTTTCTTTTTCTTCCTTTCTTTCCTTCGTTCTTTTAGAGAGCGCAGATTGCCCACGACCTTGACTGGTAACTATATTTAGCAGGTAAAAAATTGAAGGTCGCTCAAGGTTTCGCGCGAGTCGCCCAGTCCTGACATCAATATGCAGGCATACCTACATTTACATACTCGAGGCGGGACCATAACCCGCAATCCCCTGGAACACATGTAGATGTTCTCTCTCAGCGAGAGCGACCATGGGGACTGTCATACACAGCGATGCCCAGCCTTGGCTCTTATTTGCAACTGATTCACCTTGTTGCTTCTCCCCGCCTCCTACGTTTTGTGCATGATGCATTTCCTCTTCACTCTGGTAACAAAGCATTAGATAGTTTTGCTTTCGAGTTCCATAACTCGGCGAAAAGTAGGTGGGGGCAAAGACGTCCTCCCGTCTTTCGCATAAGGTTGAGCATCACTGGTCGTACATTGAAGGAAGCAAGAGGGGGAGGGGGAGGCTTAGAGGCTTAGTGGCGGATATGGAATTTAGTTTGTAAACAATAATACTGGTATGTGCATGTGCTCTGGCTTTCTCTGAAGCTTTTGTTTGTACTTGTGCTTTTTGTTATTCATTTCTCTGTTTAATTTCCTACCAATATCGATTACTTCAGTGTGACGAATATGCCTAGACTGAAACATGAAGACTGCAGTGTATTATACTACATTGGCACGCGAGATCGGATCACGGCTATTTTTGAGTACACAAAGGATTATATTCTTAAAATGTTCTTTCTTTTACCGTTTCTTTGTTTAGTTTCGTTTTCACTAGGATCGGGAGCCCTCCAGAAGCGGGTTTCTCATATCAATCGAGATAAACGATTGCAGAAGTTGTTCTAGGTTCTTTCTAAAGTACAAAGGCGATACAGGAAACAAGCGATAGCCAAATATTTCAAGCTATACGCTGACTTTAAAATAACACACACTTCATAATACTGCGATAAACAACTGAATGGTGACAGCAAAGTTTTGAAAGTGCAAACATAAAACACTTGTCTCGTAAATGACTGATATACCATAAAAAGTTACATGAAATAAATTGTGATTGAAATTGTGATTTTGTGTAAGTTTTTGCCTCTCATGATTATGTTATAAATATAATTATAAATAATTTTGAACGAAGAGGACTCCGCAGATTGTTGGCAGAAAATTCAAATAAAACATTCTTTTATTCAGGTATATAAATTATTGTCTTATGAACTTCACTTTTGTGATCTGTTCTCGTATATCCTGCCACTACTCTTAGAAACTTAATTTCGATTATTTCGAGTCTCCTTTTGCTTTTCTCTGTCGTAATCTATGCTTCACTTTCATACAGTAATTTCGGCACTGACATAACTTTATATTATTCTTGCTTTGTTTTACAAACACCTTTTTATAGTGCCATTAAAATACAATAGAATCCCACCAATCCAAACCCCGCTAATCCGAACAGGGCTATGCAAAATATCTACTAACTTTGTTTTGAACTTTAAAACAAAGACATATTAAGATTAAGTTAGTTTTCCAAGTAAAAAAGTAAATTTATTGACACAGAAAAACATGAAATAAATGCTACAGGAGTAAGCAGTGAATCTGTCGGCTATCTTATATACAAAAACTAAAAATCTAATGTGCTGCACTCACATGACTTTTCTACTCCTGTACTAACCATTCTTGCAAACTGTTATTCCTATATCTTCTTCGTGTTAGTTGAGATAAATATTTGCAGAAATAATCTTATTGGTTACTTCCTTTGCTTATTTCCTTGTAGGAGCAAGAGTGAGTGAGTGAGTTGGGTTTAAGGGCCCGTCGACAACTAGGTCATTGGGTGTAAGAACAAGAGGAATATGAGAATACAGTAGACTTTGAGCGATACCAAATCCTTTAAAGCTTTGAGATTCGGTTCTCTTTGCACGATTAACATATAAGAAAATGAATGACGATGTTCTATTTGACAGAAGTGTAAGTTCTCCAAAACTCACGCCAATAATAACGCATATCTCCAAAATGGTTCACTCTAAAAAAAAATTATTCGCACATAAATTATGTATTTTAGCAAGATCTACATTTTTTCTATAGTAAGATTTGCTCTATCTCCTACGGTTTACCAGTTGTGCAAAATTCATCCTGAGTAAACAGGACTACAGGGGCTACAGCCAGAAAATTCAAGATATACGTTTCCTCTGTCATAAAAATATTTCAAACATATGGCATTTTAATCAAAATCGTTAGAGGCATTTTCAAGAAAATAAAAATGTTCGAAAAATTTTCCATGTAAAGGGTAGTTTCAGATGTAGAAATTTTCTTCAAAATCTTCGTGTCGCATCCTTGAAAGACATTAAACTTAAATACCAACTTTGGTTTTTAATGGACTCCTCGTTTTTGAGTTATGCTGTCCACAGAGACATACACGGACCTTTTTCTAAAAATGCTTTTTTTTTTTTTTTTTTTTTTTTTTTTTTTTTTTTGATTCAGGGGGGCTCAAAACATATATTTCCGGTGAAATTTCGACATCGAATTTTTGGGTGGAATACAATACTTCCTCTACTTTACTATACGTAGTAGACAAAGTGAAAAACGGAAGACCTAGCCCTACTAACAATGTATTAACAAGGTTTGAATGAGCATTTTTTCACGTTAACGAGAAAACAACAAAAAAGCAAATCAACAGTTATGAAATGAAGTCAGTGATCTTCTTTTGACGTAATGCGCTAAAATGACTTGAAGAGACAATGTTTCACCAACTCCCATTCCGACCTTCATCAGACTACTCGCGCCAGCTAGACACTAACAGTGCTCATAAAAGCATTACAGTAATTGGTTTTCGAGCCTCAGAATGTAGTTGTTAAATAAATTACACCATACTGTACTAGTGTCCTACTTTCAATCATTTTAATACTTAGCACTTAAACGCTTAATTCCAATAATATGTTTTCGTATTTGACAAAAATTCATTTAATCCTAATTTTCGCTAACCCGAACAGGGTTCGGTCCCAATTAGTGGGACTCTATTGTAGTTAAAAACTTCCTTTTTGAATTGATAAATATGTCTTTGATATGCTATATTACATCCTAGATACTTAAATTTGACCATCTGTTCTATAAACTTCCTTGTATAACAATTTTTGATCTAATACCTTCTTTTCCTTTGAACGCCATCACTTTGGTTTTACTTAGGAGATTGTCATGTTATAGTATTTTGCTATTTTATTCAGAGCATAAGTTGACTTTTGAAACAAAAAATTTTATTACATATGTAAACACTTCATACATATTGCTTTTGGATCAAAATTCTTAAGAGCCATTTTTGAGAAAATAAGGAGAAATGCTCCATGTAAAGGCAGTTTGGGGCGGGGATTTTCATGAAAAACTTAGTGTTGCATATGTGGAAGATACGAAGTTTGGTTGTGATCAGACTTCTCGTTTTTGAGTTCACATACACGCGAGCGCGCACCTTTTTAATGCTTTCTCATGATTCAGAGCACATCATAGGATGTATTTCCGGGAAAAAGTATCAAAATGTTGGGTGAAATGTAATGCTTCCCTATCTACTGTTTGAGATAGCTAGAAAAGGTACAGAGCATAATGTGCAGTGTATCGCTTTAGTCATGTAGGTTAAGGAAACTATGAAGACTTTTCAGGATTTTTCGCGAGAAACAGAAATCCACTAAGCGTATTAGTAGTATTTACAACTGCCGGTTATCACATAAAAATAAGCCGGTTTATCACACATTGTTCTCAAAATAGCACACGGTAGGGGACCCACTGTGTGCTGACGTAGATATGTTATCATGGAGAAACTCGCCAGCATATTATTATTGCCTTTGGTGTCCTCCGACCATTTACCTAGTGGTGCTGCGGGCCATCGGGGCTGTGTGCACTTTTCCTTGCATTGCGCTAATTGTAGAGGCCTCGTCACCGTTGTGTACCGATGTAGAGAAACACAAGGCTGCCGGTCTACTGCAATGGAGGAGGCGCCATCTCTTCCTCTGCGACCTTATTGCGGCTACCACACTCCCAGGAGGAGGGGATGAAGTGAATTTAAAAAAATAACCAATAAGTGCATACTCTTGTTCTGATTATCCTCCCTCTATGGAGCACTTACACCCTCTAGGTCTTACAAGCCTGTGCCTGCTGGGGAGCAGACGAACCTATGGGCCGGACAGAGTGAAGACCTGGAAGCGGGTGGTCAGCCCAGCACCAGGTATGAGAGTGAGGAAGAGGATTATATGAAATGCAGACGAAATGGATGATTGGAAACGTGATGATGGAGCAGATGGTGGAATGAATGGCGGGGGAACTGGAGAACCCTAAGAAAGCCCGCCCAGACGCCGGTTCGTCCACCACGAATGCCACATTGGGTCCCCGGGATCCAATGGGATCGCCTTGGTGATAGGCGCACGGTCTAACCGCTCGGCCACGGCGCCGCCATAAACCCATACGATACATTTAAATTCTAGTGCAGGGTCCATTGGTCCTATAAGCTTCTCTACCTATAATAATTGACATGGAAAACTGAGATACATTGCCTGTAATCGCTTTATAGTAAAGCGTCAGGTTTTATGACCGTGTGCAGCCTTCTCGTTAAACAGACGCTTTGGGGACCTTCGGCTTACCGCGGTAAGAATTTGCCCAAGGCAATGATCGCTGACTTCGGCCTGGGGCACCAACCGGCAACCGCGTGAACTTAAGAGTGCACGAACGACGGCCGTGGTCGCTGGAGCGTATGTCTTTGGCGCTCCGCCTTGGGCACAGCTGTTTGTATGTATTGTGTAGATATATGATTGAAAAACAGAAAAGCACGAAACAATAAACTTGGAAAGAAGGAATGAAAAGGAAAATAATTCTAGAACGAGCCAGGCTCAGGGATGAACAGGTCATACAACCATGTAATATATGTATGTAGATTTATGTATATACAAATTGGGAATAGGAGAGATACGGAAGGGATTCGGCACCGAAGTCAGGCTTATTGTATCTATGCCCAAGGGGACACCCTGGGGGGAAGGATGAGGTGAGAGGAGACACCGGGCGGCCAGATCCAGACTAACATCACAGACATTCACAGAGGTTCCTAAGGTTTACCAAGTTTGACGATACCTCGAAATCTAGGTCTTCTGGGGGTCTCGTAGGGGGACCTCGGCTCGGGTCCAACTCCTCCAGATGCCTCCCCCACCCGGATCCCAGGTACAACGAGCGGCGGAAAGAATTCCATGAACGCATATCATCCCTGCCAAGCTGCACCAAACGCCTACGCTGACACTTGCGACCCTGAAAGAACCAACAGGATGAATGAAATGATCAGTGAAGCGAAACGGAAGGACAGAAAATATGGGGGATGTAATTATCCTTCCCGGCATTCGGCTATCGACCCGAAAAATCCCATGGGTCAGGACGGTCGGCCACGGGAATCGAACCCTCGACCACCCGAATGCGAGCCTTACACGTTACCGCGGAACCATCTTGCTCTGTACACACTATATACAAGTGGAAGGGAAGTTATTACATCCCTTCTAATATGTGCTTAATAGGAGCATTACAAACAAAAAGATTTAATGGCATTCTCTTTGATCAGCCGATTTGGAAAAAATGAAGGTTTTTGTTCCAACTTGGTTGCGTAATTCCACTAGAATGTACTACGATAACAGTTTGCTACTTGTAAGATGCAGAGAGTAACTTATTTCTGACATAGCTTCGGTAGTAATAATAATGGAACATCACACCTGGTTTGGAAATAATTAATCGCATATTTCGAGCAGCTCTTTCAGACGTGAACTAACTCCGCAACATTGGGTTGAGGTTGGTCAGGGAATTGAACCGGTCTCCGAATGTAAACAGGTCGGGCGCTTGCAGGGTCGTGAAATGTTTTGGGAGCTAACGCTTTTGATTGGCGTACACTCACACAGTGAACACGGAAGGCCACGGCAGGGTATTTGTTTATGTTCTTAAGACGCACCGCTACGGTGCTTGTTTATGTATTGACCTAGTGAAAGTGACACCCACACAATCTGCAATGTTGCCAGCTTATTTTCGACAAAACTAAAACATCTCCGTAGGAAATGGTCAGAGGCAAAAACGTAAGATACAAAATGTGTTCCAAATAGCAAGATCTATCACTGGTTTAAATTAGGCAATGTAATTGCTTCCCTTCATCCGGTATATATACTTAGCTATATATCACAAAATATATTTCTTCATAAATTAATTACAGCACATACTTAAATGGTATGAAAATAAATAAATGAAAGCATAAAGAAGTTAATAGTCTAAATAAGTTAAATGAATAAACACACTTGTTTACAAATCATTGTGACGAACTACAAGGTGCATTCGCAATGTATCACCTATTTCCACTGAAAATAAGTCTGAATCTAGAGAAGCTTCGTTCTGCGTCACATAATGGAAGAATGGGATATAAGACGAATGTTAGATCCGCATTCATTGATACAATCCAATAAAATGTCCTTTATGACGCACATATCAGCAAAGACAGAGCACATTTTTGAATTAGATTTTCACCCCTGCAGTAATAGAATCTGTGTCTGATTCATACAATTTTTGCAGTAGTTCAATTACGAACTGAAGAGCCCCAGGGATTTATATATGCATATGCACATGTGCATGCGATATGGTTTTAAACAAATCTTCAAAGCGTATTTTAATGAATAGAAAAGACTCCATTAACTGTTCTAAAATGGGAGATTTTACAATAGCTACTGAAACAGAATTATTTATTAAGTGTATGACATGTTGCGCAGCAGTACGCATGGCGGTAATGACCGTTGCTACGCAACAATCTGCACCTTGGGAGTGCTACCCGCCCCCCGCCCCCCGCGGGGCAGTCTATCAACTACGCAAACGTTCTCCGCAGTTTAGATGAGCGCGGTTGTTTGGCACCACTCATTTTAGTTGAGCGCACCGTACTGAACGCACCCAGATGTACCGTCTGCCATCAGAAGAAGGCGACCAGGGTCTGAGGTAAGAGAGGGGGCTTGAACTGTTATTGTTCTTTTTACTGCGAAATGTATGTGAGTGACAGTGTTGCCAATTTGGGCGACTGATCGTTAGATCTGAGGCCTTTTGAAGTCATATAGTGACAGAATCTCAAAGATTAAAAAAAAAGTGTTGCACTCACATAACTTTCTCTACTCTTGCATTAACTATTCTTACAAACTCTTATTCCTTTATCTTCTTCATGTTAGTTGAGATAAACATTTGCAGATGTTATCGTATTGCTTATTTCCTTGTAGGTACAAGGGGAGTATAGGCATATAGTAGACTTTACGCAACAGTCAAGTGTTTTAAGACTGGTCGCTATATGAAGGGTTTGAAATTCCATTTTCTTTGCACGGCCAAAACATAAAAAGGTAAATTAACGACCTTCCATTTGAGAAAAGTATAAGTAACTTACACACAAATAACAAGGAATATCTCCGAAATGGTTCACACACACACACACACACACACACACACACACACACACACACACACACACACACACACACACACACACACACACACATGCACGCACGCACACATAAAGGACATAAATTGTTTTAACGAGACGCACATCTTTGTAAAGTAAGATTTGACCTATCTTTTACGGTTCACCAGTTATGCAAGTCATCAAGAATAAGCAAAAGAACTATTTCGTTGTTTAACGACGCTGTCAATTGTCAGGAGACATCAGCGTCGCCGTTGTGCCGGAATTTGGTCCCGCAGGAGTTCTTTTACATGTCAATAAATCTACTGACATGAAGCTGTCGTTTTAAGGTACACTTAAAAACCATCGGTCTGGGCTGGATTTGAACCCGCGACCTTGGGATCAGTAGGCCAGCGTCTAACCAACCAAACCGACTCAAGAATAAGCAGGACTAAATAAACTATAGCCAGAAAATTAAAAATATACGCTTAATTTGCCATAAAATATGTTAAACATAGGACATTTTAATCAAAATCGTTAGAGCCATTTTTAAGAAAATCAGAATTCTGGGAAAAAAATTTCATGTAAGGGGTAGTTTAGGGTGGAGGAATTTTCTTCAAAATATTCGTGTCGCATCCTTAAAATATATTAAACTTGAATAATAACTTTGGTTTTTAACCGACTTTTTGTTTTTGAGTAATGCTGTTCACAGACAGACAGACAGACCGACCGACCGACCGACCGACCGACCGACCGACATATAGACACTCACACACGGACCTTTTTCTAAAAATGTTTTTTTCTGGATTCAGGAGGCCTCAAAGCATATTTCCGGTGAAATCTCGACATTGAATTTTTGGATCGAATGCAATACTTGCCCTAATTAGAGAAATTTAAAAAAAAAAAAAAAAAAAAAAAAAAAAAAAAGAGGATATATGGGAAACCATGATCAGTGAAAAAGAGCTTGTGAAAATATTTATATATTGTTACTTTGAGCATGTTCGACGTTTTATTATAATCTTCATTGTGTTGCTTTTAAGTTTTGTTGTTAGTGCTGAAGCAAATTTATAGAATATTGTTATTTTCAATCTTTTAATACCGCACGAAGTTGTAACCGTATCCTTTTGGAGGTTTGTTTGCATCTAAATAAATCAAACCATTCAAATTAATACACTGCATGATCTACTATATTTACTGCATATAGTGTAATAGAAATTGGTTTATTTTCTCCTGAAAAGCAGTGAGTAAGGAAAAATGAAAATCCGAATTACTAGAGTAATTGCCTGCAATTGCTAACTCACGAATGAAAATGAAAAATGTTTATTTGGGCATGCTTACAACATGCCCGGGCTGTTTAGGGAAATCCCTCTTCAGCCTAGTGTGGTATTTGTTACGTTTGCGTGTTGGGATTTCTCTCGGCTTAGGTGCGTATTTGTGTTATTTGTGTTTTTGTTTACATTGTGTAGTGTAGTGTGTTGTAATTTGTGTATCTGTGTCAGTTCCCGTGTTCCACATTCATGGCTCCATTCATGTGCTTCTGCCCAAAGAAGATCCTAGGTTTTGTTGCTTGTTTTTTGTTTATTTGTTAAACATTATACAAATACCTTGTAATTAATTATAGTATTAATTTTGATTTAGCGACCTTCTAGCGACTTTTAATTTAAGATTTGGCACATTTTGGCTAACACTAGTTGGGAACACTGATATTTAAATTCCTAGCTTGCATACTCGTAAACATGATAGTAACGGTAGAAAATGTTTACGCAACACATTCCTCCAGCCTTCTTGTGGTGGGCAGACCGCATGTAATTATATGAAGCTCATCCAACTGCCATTATAATGTTTATATGTGTAATGTTAAAAATCTTACTTTCTGCTCTACTCATTCTTCCATAAGCTATTCTTACAAAAGTTTATTTCCTAATTTTTGTAAATCCAGATAACCCCCCATTACATATTTTCTTGTAGGGTACCTACACTAGGCAGAAAGCGATAGGCAGATGTTTAAAGAGCGTGCCGCCTTATGATTTCTTTGAAATTCCATATTTTTTGCAGAACCACGAGGAGGAGGGCGATCGCGCCAGTTGGGAAAAAGTGTAACTTCTTTGAACGTTCAAACCAATGACAAACAATACCTCGGAAATGCTTAATTCCGCAAAAAGGTATATTTTACACAATTTGCCTGCTTTAATGAGCTATATTTTTTCTGTAGTAAGATTTTTTCTATCTATTTCAGTTCAATAATCTATATAAAAACAATTCAGAACGAAAACGACTTAATCGAGGAAATTCAAGTTATACGTTTTTACCATGTAAATATTTGAAAATATGGTAGGTATTTCGTTTAAAAACGTTGGAGTCGTTTTTTAGGGAAAAGATCAAAAATCTATACAAAGAGTAATTTGGAGTGGGGACATTTTGTTGAACGTTTTTGTGTTGCATAGCTTGGAGATACAGAACTTAAATACCAAGTTTGGTAGTCACAGGACCTTTCATTTGTGGGTTTGCTGTCCAGTCACACAGACGAACGTTTGTCTAAAAATGCTTTTTTTTTTTTTTTTTTTTTTTTTTTTTTTATTCAGGTGGCCTCAAAACATGTGTTTCCGGTGAAATCTGGACATCAAATATTAGGATGCAATATAACGTTTCTTATGCGTTAGTGCTTGCTTAACTGAAAACTATTGAAGTTATTGAAAAGTTCAGGAAAAGTTCAGAAAACACACTACGTTTAAATATAGATAATGCTTTATTGTTTCTCTAATTATAGCTCAGGCGGAAGTAATATAATTTTACTTTGGGTACCGTAACCAACTTATGATACTCCAAACTCGTGACTGCACGATGTACAACGATAAGGTCTTTCTTTTGCTCATGTTAATGTCCAATTTTAGGACACCCTTGAATAAAATGTTAGTCTGCTCTCGTGTCTGTTAACATTTTGTCACCATTGATAGGTTCCAAAAGGAAAAAGACGTGTTAGTAAACTGTCAAATTGTGATAATATTACTCTTAGAAAATTACAAAGCTTCTGGTCAAAATAAATGGGAGAAGGTCTGACTTATACTTGTAGTTTTTGAATTGAAGTGTTAAATTAAAACGGAACCCATTTTATAAAATAAATGTACTTTAATAGTGAAAGAATAATTTCATTATTTGTATTTAATTGGGGCGATGGCATGGCCGAGCGATTGAACTTTTGGGCCCAGGTTCGACTCCAGGGACACGCAAATGGTATGTGTGGTGGACGAAGCGGCATCTGGGCGGGTCTTCTCCAGGTTCTCCGGTTTCCCGCGTCACTCATTCCACTAACTGCTCCATCATCACTTTTCCATTCATCCACTTCGCCTGCACTTCTTATTATCTTCCTCACTGTCATACATGGTGCTTGGCTGACCACCCGCTTCTAGGTCTTCACTCTGTCCGGTCCATAGGTTCGTCTGCTCCCCGAAAGGCGTCTGATCCTAAGGAAGTCCTGGGGGTTGTCGCTCCACCTTAAAGGGAGGTAATCCGATAAAGAAATATTTAAATGGATAGAGCTTTTAAATTAACATTTTAATTGCATCATTATTCCAAAATATTCCCGTTCTTTCCTTCGTGTAACATTACCAGTATTTTATCTACGATCATATTTAAACGAAGAGCTGCCATTTAGTGGCATTAAACGCAAAATAGGCGCCAATTTTGCTCAACACGCTGTGTTTTACTCAGAGCAACAAAAAATGCAGACATAACCGAAGTAGAACAGAATAACGTATTAACGTAAAAGAAAGCATAAGTCTGAATTCAGTCACCAGGCATTCTTCTTTTCAGGGTAATCAGGGCAAGAAAGCCTTTTATTATGGCAAACACCAAACGTGTATTTGCATACTTCAGGGGCGTGTTGGCTTGGAACGGTGCAGCACTTGCAAACAATAGGGAGTAATACCGAGCAATATGTAGTGCAAACCAATAGATATTTCAGCAATCAACGAAGAGTATGGTTCAGAATGAAAAAGTGTTGTAACAAATGAGAACACTCGAATCGAAACACAACTGAACTGTCTCTACTCACACTGAACTGCACTCGGCATCACAGAACGCTTCATAAAGTTTTAACTATCTAGCCGTTTCACTCCGGGCCAAGGCAAAAACTTCTCGAAGATGGAAGCTACTGGACCCTATCGAAAGGCATTCTCTCGAGTCACAGAGGGCTTTAATAATCAAGTTGTCGACGGGCCTTAAAGCCGACACACTCACTCGAGTCACAGTACCGCACACAATAGCCATTGTCTCGCTCTTCTATTGTTCGTCAAGAGGACCGGCTCGGCACGACAGGTAGAAGGCCAGGCTGGCGCGCACCAACCCCCACCCCCTGCCGTCGGGAACTGTTGAAGACACGCATCTTCCTTGTAACGAATAATTACTCTTAGAGTATTTTGGTGATACCTTTCTTAAAATGTACATGGGATTATTAACGTGACAAACAGAAGAAAGACAACTCCTGCAAGAACTACTATGGCTTAATCATTGAATGATTTGACTGACAGGGGGAACGAGGTGGGCTTGCGAAGGAGAGGTCCGCGATTCAAATCCCGCCAGGACCGTCTTACGTGAATGAGGTGTTTATGTCTTCCTCAGTTTTCATAACTGACAAATGCTGGAGAGGTAACCTAAATATAGACTTGGAACGTTTCCTTCCCAGATTTCTTTTCCAATTATATAACATCAAGTTTCATCAGCGCCCACCGTCTGTGGTGCCGTATGTATTAAGGACGGGTGTTAAACACAATTAAAACATTGGTAGCCTTAACGTAAGCGCGCTAATAGCACCAAAAAGCAACGACACTGTCTGTTTATCGTATGTTCACGTACAGTTATCCAGATCCTCGTGGCACTCCCCCACTCCTGAGGAATAGATGCGCAGTAGAAGAGACGTGCCCACATGCATAATAGGAGAGGTGGGGATCAGTGTATCGCTCGCTCTCACTGTGATAATTACACAAGAATAATTGTTTATGTTATGTAAACATACACCGCTTGTGTCTCTACTCTACTTACCTTGAGTTCTGACATCACTCGCTTGTTCCCCACCACTCGTCACTTCTCCTTAATTTCTCCTCTCTTGCGCATATGGAGTGTCACCACGATCTGGACAATCTACTGTGTTTACGACACATAAGAGCCAACTTTGGGCATCGCTGCTCTAGTCTCTTAAATCGCTTCCACGGTGACAATATTAGCTTTGCTTATCATTAGGCTTCCAACTTTTATACAGCTATCGCTAAATGAGGCGACTGCAAGTTGCCAGCACATGGGCAGAGCGCACGGGGACAGTCACAGCACAAAGACCAACTGGGCTACTGCACAGTGCATAGTGTCTCTCGCTATTCCACACAGAATAAAATACCTCCAGCACGAACATCTAAATATTCACGTACTTGTACAAGAATTTGTGAGTGAATATTTTACTGCAAATGGTGACGGCATAGAACGTAAGTTATGCAACAACGTTATCTTCAACGTTAAAGCGTCGACTGTACCTGGCCTCCTCTTGCGTTGTTATCATGTGACAGACTGACCCTTTCCACTGCCTATAGTCCAAACTCCACAACCTTTTGTTTCCTGAATGAAGGTTTGATCCTTACTTATATTAACGGAGATAAACAGTGGAAACATTTTGGCAAAGTGAAGGCTTTTTAAATATTCTTATTTATGTGTATGGATACAACAAAAGGTCATTATTATTACATTTAAACTGTTTAATCACAAAGTATCTGTTCAAAAAGTGAAGTGTCACAAGTTTATGAATAATAGCCCTTTGTGTGCAAAATTTACAAGTGAAAATTTCTACATAAAATGCCCATAAAGTACTCATGTATTTTAGTTGCAACGTGACACAGAATGTGTTTAGCAAATTTGATCTCTATGAACGACACCTGAGAATTCTATTTTGTTAAATTAATGAATCAGTAAACCCTGCGTTGAGGAATCGATGAAATCACTGCAATGAATGATCTATTAGCGAAGACGGGATTGGCACTGAAGTAAGGAAAATATGCGAAGACATTAGCAGCAGAACATCTCTTGCGTCAGTCTCTGGTCTATAAAATCCTGTTTGTTAATCAATCTAGTCATATTTCTTTCCTCATTCCGTTCATTAAACCGTAAGCACCGTGTAGTTAATGTATGCACAGAAGACGTCATTCCTCTATTCCTGTTCTCAACCTTGCCTTGTACTTGATGGGCGAAGGTGTTTGCAATTTTCGTTTTCCTTTCTTTTCTTTCCTTTCTTTTTATTTTCTTTAATGGTGACTGGTGACTACATCCAAATCTTCCGTACATGCTGTAGTCAATTTATCCTCATAAGCTAGTAGTTAATAATCGTTCTGAGTCCATGGCTTCCCTGTGGAATACCCAGTAAAAACTATCGAAATCTGAAACCATCTGCAATAGATTGTATACTAACCAACGTACCAGAAAAACATTTGCACATGCAAAACATCAATAAGATATTTCCTAAGCCATAAAATACAGAGCAGACAATGTTCCTTACTTTCTAATATAATAAAATTAAGAGTTACTCGTCATACGTGGTTCAGAGGCAACATACTAGCCTCTGATTCCCCGCGGTCGCGGGTTCAAACCCGGCGGAGGTAGATATAATTTTTCGGGCGTAAAAACCTTCAGCATGGTTTCCTTCGGAAGCGAAGCCGATGGTTCCGTGTCGTAAATTTACAGTACATAAAAGAGACTCAAATCTGATAAAAAGGCCCCTGAGCAAAATTAAGCGACCTTTCATCTCCAGTATAGAAGGGAAACTGAGAACCGTATCAGTTAAAGGTGTCTGTAAATAAACCCCAATTTCAATTTCTCTTTAAAAGTTGAAACAAAATGAAAGGAAAATGGTAAACAACAAACAGCACGAATAAAGTGTATTTCACCTTAGAAACATATATCATCGTGAAATCATTGTTTTCCTTGTAGGTATGTACAATGCTTTTTTCAAGGCCAACGGAAAATTCCATAACGTCACGACGCTTCTGGAGGTTATTGAAATCATCCCAGGCGTCACTGTGCACCTGTTGAAAATCACTTCCTTAATAGCATCCGTGAAAATTGGATAGAAATGGACATAAAAATAATTTAGGCTTTTTAATCTCTATTTATATCATACTCCCTGTGAACATTTTGTATTACTGTTTTTCACATAGGAGTAGAACTGAGGGATTTTGTAACGGTTTAAGTAACCCGAGCAGAGGGCGTGGTATCACATTTTACTATTTTTATATTTCTAACATTTTTTCCGAATTGTTGTAACCAATTTCTCAACTATGCATTTAACTAAAATCTACACCATTTTATGCAAAACATGGAATAGAGTATCAGATTAGTTAACATGAGCAAGTTCTCCTGTGTGGTTTGCTTGGTTGTAGTCTTTTAGACAGTTTTCAGGATTTAAAATGTCCCTTGCAATGCAATTTTTAAGCTAATGACAACCTAGGAATTACTAAGCAGCTGTTTTCAAGTTATACATGTAGATTTATACCACATGTTAATACAAAGACCGTAAATAAAGTGCAACCAAGTGTCACGGACGACAGGTAAACACGGTGTGTGGTGAGTGCTGTTTGCCAACGCCAACAGACAGTTAACGAGGAATGGTCTGGTTGGTTATCTGTGATGTTCCTGCTTTAAGTCGTGTAACAGTTCAAATCTATTTCCTTCCATGCTGGATTTAATGCATAGAAATCTTCAAGCCTGGTTAACATTCCTGCATGCTAACTAAACCTTGCTATCGGCGATTGGTTACTCACTGATGTGATACGCTAGTTGAAACAGTGTGGCGTACATAATCAATTTTGTGATAGGCTTAAACGTAAATAATTTGTATGTTGACCTTGTGTTCCATACACCAGTTTCACTGTCTATAGTAGATATTTTAAATATGAAAACATCGACAGAGGTACCTACGTGGTAACTTGTGAGGCTCACATTCTGGAAGTCCCGGATTCGATTTCTGGTGACCCCGAGATCTACATCTAATTGGCTGTCATTTTAGACCCACATCAGTTCCGGGGAAGAGTACTCCGAAAGTGTGAAACGAGTGGTTCCTCCCCTCCATTCGCATGCATTAGAAGGAACCTGTTTTCTGCTTGATGGACACGAAGGGAGGGGAAGTAGGGGGACGGCCCGACAACTTGGGATTACTGTTCCCCAGGCATGGATTAAACTGTTCGAATTTTCAATCAACCTTTTAGTACAAGAAGTACTGGTTCTATATTTTCTGCCGTCCTCGTACTAAATTAAAAATGAGAAAAGTAGGTGTTTAGGTATATGCAATTAATAATTACTTCATTTCAAGCGTTATATATAATTAAATAATAATAATAATAATAATAATAATAATAATAATAATAATAATAATAATAATAATAATAATAATAATAATAATAATAATAATAATAATAATAATAATAATAATAATAATAATAATAATAATAATAATAATAATAATAATAACAATAACAATAATAATAGAGTAATTTCTTTGGGACGTTGTATTCCTTTTCCACAAAAGGAAAACAGGGAATACTCTAACTTTAGCAACAGTTAAAACCCCAGTGAATATTTTGAAATTTTGTACCCCACCCCTTTTTATTTTACCTTGTGTATTTATATCCTCATTTCTTACACACAGATTTCGTAAACGTAGAAATTGGGTGCGGCTTTCACTGGAAGATCAAGAAATTTTGATACTAGTTTTCTTGTAACATATTCATTTTAAATTTACGGCACCTTAATTTGCTGTGAGTACATAGTTTTGGTAATCACCAATGCTGTTCAAGATTCTGAAAATTCTTTATCATTATTCTTAATTTCACACAATGCTTATCTTTGTGAGCAATTACGAATGCAACGGATAGGATGTTTACAAAAGTAGTAAGGTTTGCTTACTTTAACTGTAATAAGGATGCACTGATGCGCATAAAAATAGCATAACATAAGCATTTTCAGAAATTATCTTATTGCTAATTTTCTTGTGGCTGCAAGGGGAATATGTGGAACACAGTAGTCACAAGAGATGAAGTGTTTTAAGAGCTATGCTATGCTATGCTATGTGATGCCTTTGAAATACCGTTCTCTTTCAAAGGCCAAAAGATAAAAAAGCGAATAACATATTCCTATGTGAGAAAAGTATACGTATTAGCAAGTTCAAACAAATCGTAAAGAATATCTCGGAAATGGTTCGCTCAAAAGAAAAAAGAAGTATTGAACATAAATGGTGTGTTTTAAGGAGATCCACAGTTTTTATTTAGTAAAATTTTGTCTCTTACTGCACCATTTATGCAAAAATCATCCAGAATGAAGAGGTCTTCTGGAGACCTTCCCAGAAAATTCAAGTTATCAGTTAGAAACTGCCATGGAATCGCCTGTTTGTGTCCGTCACTGGATACTAACTGGTTGTGCGTCTACACGCCATAGGCGTGATTCACCCTCCGACTGAAGGAGCCAGTGAGGAATAGCAGCTAATTACCTAAGCGTCTCCAAAGAGACAAGGTTGGACATTACTGCTTTATCATGGTGGATGGACATGCTTTAGTCATCCTGATAGGTAGGTTTAAACGATCCTCCCATTTATTTGTTAATAAGAGCTTGCATACATTCCAGATGTATTAACTCCGTTACGTAACGCGTTTAATTCATGCGGTTATTACACTAATTAAATCTGACACTTATGTTCGAGTATATTAAGATAAATGATCACATCAAATAAGGAACCTTTTTGCCTCTCATTGCCCTCTGATCCCATGTCTTGACGATGTTAGATTGTCAGCAAAACAGTTCGTACCGTCTTAACACAAATTACTCAATAACAACTTGCGGAGGGGACTTAGCACCTCGACCCAAAGGTCTGAAGGGACACCCTCAGGAGGATGGATGAGGCGAATGGATCCTAAGGGTGGCCAGAACGTTGCCACGACAGCAGAAGGCAGGGTCCCTACACTTTCTTAGAAGCATACCGGCGGGGGCTGGCTCAGCTCAGTTCCTCTCCAACTCCTTCGGTTTCGTACTCCCAAGGGGACGAGATTTCCAGAGCGCATTTGTTCCCCCTGCCATGCTGCTGCCACGACGTCCTCCAACGCCTCCGACCCTGAAAAAAACCTAACAGGAAGAAACATGGAATGAAATGATTAATGTAACGGAATATAGGGACAGGAAATTCGGAGAATATATAAATCCTTCCCAGCATTCGTCTGGCTGCCCGGGGAAACTTCCAAAAAAACCATGCGTGAAGAAGATCGGCCACGAGGATCGAACCGTGGCCATTGCTATATAACGGCCTGCTCCTCACGACGGTGACGTCACTGCGGAGTGTAACAGCAGCGGAATGAAGTATGTGTTTTTGCATTATTTTGGTGTATTTTGTGTACTTAAATGCATTTAAAGGCCACAATATTTTTCACAGTGATAAAAATACACATAGTAATTAATTATTTAACCGGAATTGTCATCCTTAAGGTGCACATAGTGTCACACATATGCTATGGAATGAACATAGTTACAGTATTCGAAAACGATAAGCTAGAAAAAAAAACAACTGCCAAGCATTGTTTACCTGTTCAAAAAATTACATCTTTGCTTCGAAACTTGTCCTTTTTGGAGGTTTTAGAGGTGAAATGTAACTTGACGAATCCATGTTTTGAGAGGAGGGGTTCATCCAGTCTGTTAGATGTTCACATGATTTCTCTAATGTCCCTAATTTTCTCTTTTGGCATTTTTACGAGCTACGAAATCATTTCTACATTTACAACAGTTGTTTAGCAATGTTTGTAACTATATAAACCCTTTTTCTACTAATTTAATTCGTGACACACTACTTACAGAGAGGCAGTGCACAAAACCCAGTGCTTCCTCAATTTTTGTTAATGATAAATGCTTTACTAAACTGCTTTGTTTATTAATTTTCAAGAACTATTTTTCATAGTCCTCATTAATCAATATGTTGAATACTTTGTATACTACCACGATTGCTTCGACTATAAAATCTTTTGGCCATTTCAATTCTCTTCTGTCAATTACAGGCAGGTTCCTGAAACTTGCCTCGTTCTGCATATTTATGTCTATGCTGCTGTTATACATTGGAAGTTCAGCGCAAGACTTGCAAGCCACTGTTTCGTTCACTTTATGTACTACATATCCCGCAGTATAATCAGAATAATTGTTTGAGTTTCATCTACTTCTACTCAGTTTACAGAAGCTTTCATACTCTCGTACAACTCATTTACATTAATTGTATTTATTTTGTCCTCTGCAGCGCTTTCGCTGCAAGATGACAGAAAATGTTTTATAAAAAATTCACCACTGAGCGAGGAATGTAATTTAATTAAGCTTACTAGCTTTAATTTATTTTCCGGTTCTAGTATTTGTTTCGCAGAAATGTGGTAATTCCCCCACTCATTTGCCTGTACTGACTAAACGTGCTTTCCAAATTGTCGTTTGAAATTTTTCTAATAGAGCATATTCAGAATTTACTTGAGAAAGCATGTACTCACAAACAACAATTAAAGTCTCAGTGGTGTGTTTGAGTTTCTGATGTCAGGCGGCCAAAATTACAGTTTTGACTTGAGGGTCCCGGTAATGAAGTGTTTTCCCATTCTCAAAGCCATGACAAAAATCTTCTCAAAAAGTGAATATTGTCGTCTCCCATTGAGTGAATAGGATTACAGAAAGGTTCACGCAGGTTTCTGCCTTTCAGAGGGTGCTTTACATTTACAATTTTCCACCATTTGCTTATGATGGAAATAAACTTAGCAGTCCGAGACATTTCTTTATCGCCCAGCGTGTTTTCAAACACGTCCAAGGCTACTGTATTCTTTCGTCGAAGAGTTTCAAAGCAAAATTGACTTTTGTGCACAAGAAACGTACCATCGTCCCTAGTAGCTATGTTGTCGAACTATAAAGGAATCAAAATGTTTAATGCACACCACTGCAGTTCTACTAGACACAACATTTTCCCTGTAAATGTTCCTAATCCACAACTGCCTCCTAATGCCGTTTTTGGAAACATGAAAGTAGTTGTACAAGTTTTTTCTGATTTGTAGTTGGATATACATCCTGGTACACAACACAGACGTGGCATCCATAAAAAAGAGAAGGGAGAAATACCACTAAAACCGAATCATAAGGGAACAATAGAACAATAATTATTTCTTAGCATTAGTAAAGAACATTTGAACATGTATAGCCTACAGATGTTCACTACAACACTTTACCTTGGTATTATTTTACTCCTGGGCACTTTGCACTGAACAAAACAGTATTCTTGATGAAAACAGCTTGCAGCAAATGAATCACCGAAGGCACAGTTTACATCTCACAGAGAAAATATACACAATGCGTATTGTAATGTTATAACTCTAGTGATCTGCATTCGTTAGAAAATTAATAATGGACCCTTGATATGACGTCATAACAAAACGCCTTATCATTGAATCAGGCCATCAAAAATCGAAGGCCAAGATCGAACCCGTTGCCTCCCGGATGCGGATCACAGACGTTACCACCTGAGCCATCCCGCTCGGTCTGTTGGAACAAAAGTGCCTATTGTTTTGTTAATGTTAGGGGTACCCATAGGTGAATTGTCGTCAAACTTTTTATAAAGTTCAATTTTTGTGTTACCTTGAACCTTTAGCTTCAATTATACATCACGCTTTCTACCCTCAGAGCATTTTGAACGCCGTCACGTGACTACTAAAATGTCCATGCGCACATGGTCTTATGCGATTTTAACTGTTAAAACGTCGTTTTCTCAACTTTAAACTTTCTTACACTTTTGCATACTAAAAAATTTCCACGTGATACAGCTTGTAACCAATCTTATTTCATTTTTCAGTGAACACTCACTGAGCTTAACCAAAACAAATTGACATATGTTTTTTATTACACTTTTAAATTACCCAAGATATCATACGATTAATTTCAATAATTAGCATAAATTGTGAAAAAATGCTGCATACATTTTTAAGACTTTTTGTGAAACAACTAGAAGAGTAACAAAAATTCGATATGCCAATTTTCTTCAGAAGTATTCAAGTAATGTATTTATACTTTAATGTTTAAAAAATTAATAATTTTGCATCGTGTGAAACTTTTGATTAAGAATTAAATATTTATACTAATTAAATATTTTTTCTTCGAAACCATTAAAGATATCTGCATGAAATTTAAACCATGACTAATTATTATAGAGCAGCAAGTGTCATTAGTTTGAGAAAAATCGCTTAAAACTGTAGGATTTAGAATTTTCATCCATGGGTACCCTTAATCCTTTACTTCCCTGAGCTGAAATGTCTGGCCAAAATATCAGTTAGAATCAGGTGGGGCCCAAATGACCCAGCTGTCGACGGGCCCTTAAACTCCACACTCCACACTCCAGAATCAGGTACCAGTGGAATGTATTTTATGTATTGTATTCGGTACTATAGGAAATTTTGTATTTATTGCTCGAATGCACCCAGATCACCATAAATAAATATATATTTATTCATTCACTCACTCACTCTATTTATTTATTTATTTATTTATTTGTCTGTCTATTTATTTATTTATTTATTTGTTTGTTTGTTTGTTTGTTTGTTTCATTGCTTCTGACCTACTTAACTTAAAATCTAACCGGGTAAAACATTTTTAACGTTTGACATGTTTAATAATATCGGAAGGGAAAGCTACTACATAGTAGTACATATGATAATTTTGAACCCGTGCTACCGCACTACAACAAAATGAATGGCACGATCCCATTTAGTGTTGCAATATTACTTTAATATCTTATATTTGGCGTTGGTTAGAGTCACACATCTTAATTTTTTGTAGCCCAAACTTGTGTCGTTTTTAGATCCGCCGTTTTGTTTCAGGTTGATTTGTACAATAGACGCCTGTAATAGATGTTTTGACTCATAATGCGGTGACGGAGGTGAGTAGCAAAGCACACAAGCAGTAACAGTTTATAAAATCGACAAGAAAATGTTTAATATCTGGTAGAAGGGACTATGTACCAGCCGTGGTACAGTGGGCTGGAACTATACAGCAAATCACTGTTGAAAATAATGCTGTCGTGTGTTGTGAAAATTCTCTTTGGCCCAGGTGTGGAGTGTTATTGAAGTTTTCAATTTGACTCCTCGTAAACTTGGCTGCGACTGCTGCAAAGAGAAATCTGCACCTTGATCCAGGAACTAAATTAGCAAAAGCCAACTTTGGGACGTGATCTGCTTCCGTAAAGCACTGAACTGGCTGAATGTGGTGCGGTCTCAGCAACTATCATTATGTCCACAGGACAGTCGAATGGTACACGCCCATCATGGGTGCCATTTCACGACTACCACGTTTCAAATTGCTTTCTTGGCTTCTATAGTGTTCCCTGGACGACCACCTTTATTCGTTTGCTGCACTTTCCCTGTATGCCAAAGTCCCTGTGCATTCGTACAAGTGTTCCTGGTTCGGACCCCGCAGGGCAGGAAATCTTTCGTGATACCTATAAGCAGTCTGCATTTTCTGCAGTTCGCCCATAATTGTCATTTCAAGATACTTATGATAACAAAAGGTCTGACATCTTGTGTTTAACCACTGTGGGTATTTAACAACTAATAGGTCGTAGGCCCTCATATTCATAGGTGTCTGACCTAGCACAACCAGTGGTGGCCGCGCCGTAGCCGAGTGGTTATACCATTCGCTTCTCACCAAAGCGGCCCGGGTTCGATCCCAGGCAACCGCATGTGGGATTCATGGTGGACGAAGTGACACTGGGACGGGTTTCCTCCGGGTTTTACGGTTTCCCCCGCTATCTCATTCCACCGGTGCTCCATCTTCATACCATGTATCATCAGTGTCACCGCCTGTGGTGCCATAGTAGTAAAAGCGGGCGTTAAACACTAAAAAAAGTGTTTCCCATATTTCGGTTTCACAGAGGAGCAAAAATTGCAGTCTATATCAGCCAGGGCTGGATACCTGGTGCTCACTGAGCGCAACCTCCTCACGGCCTTGCACTGATAACTGCATGTTTTGGAACTAAAGAAAAAGGTCGCTCAAGGTATCACACGAGCAGACCACGCCGGATATTAGCTGATGAATCGCAATCTAAACATTCTATGAGGAAATAAGTGCAATCGGATACTTGTATTGCGTCACCCCAGAAATAAAGAAGCATCATGACATGTTCTAATGTTGTTAGCAATCGAAGAGTGAAAAGCTAATTTTTCCTTTGCAAGCGACTGATAGTACAACATAACGATTTTGGGTGCCTTCCAGGGATGCAATAGATTTTCTTCTACCCTTGTGCATTATCTTTCTATATTGTTAAGTTTTCTTACCGTTCTGGTTGACAAACCCAGACCTTCTGGGTTTAAAAAGGTTTTTGAAAATTTTAAGGGAAACAAAATTAAGCAGTACAGCTCTCGCAGGGTCAAATTTTAAAGTACACAGTTTCTGTACAAATGCGGATAGAACTCCATCATTTCAGTCTCAATTATCAGTGGCTGTGGACGCCTTGTCGTAGAGGAAATTGGCCGAGAACGACTTTGGCGTAGAAATTTAGCACTGATTATTTTATTTCTTTTTTATTTCTAGCTGTATGCTTAGTAAGTGAAACATCCCGTTTCTGAAAGCTTTACACCATCCAGCCGGACTCCTTTATGTCACGGTATCTTATCAGCAGTAGTTGCTGATCCCTCCTAATAAGCGATAAAGCATGATAACTTCTGTGACACTGCCCTTCATATTCAATTACTGCACTTATTGCAGACAAGGTATCAATACATTCCGGTAAACATCCTGACAAAATCTACACGCTTTTCTAAATTTGTATTATAGGTATTTGTGATGCCTTAGGCTTACGCATAGCGCTCTTTTTATTTGGGGGGGGGGGGGTAATATCGACCATTATCGAAGACCTAAAGTCGGTTAAAAACCTAATTTTTGGAAAAATTAATCCAGCAGTTTTGAGCATTTAAATTGCTCAAACTGGATTGAGATCTCTGTGAGAAAAACTTACATTTTATCAATTTCCCTTTCTACAACATTTAACTGAAGATGCTGCCCTTACAGAACGACTTATATCTTTTAATCGAGTGTACCTTTTAGTCGAATTTGTATCTGTATCAGTGATACTACTGTTCCCTTCACGGTTAGAAAACTTCGCTGGCTTTACTTTACCTCGGCCCACTCCATTGACCACAGAGCGACATGAATCTTTGGAGTAAAAATTCCCGGTTGTTCCCATCTTTACTGTACTAATCGGCCACGATATGTGTGCGTTCTGTGGAGGAGAAACTAAACAGTTACAGATCAAGTGTACCTGGCATCGGAAGTGTAGACAGACAACAAAACATGCGCAGTGCCGTGGTGCATTTACTGGTGAGGTGAGGCCTGCAAAAATGGCACTGTTTTCATTGTGCAACTGTACAATCGCCTTGCCCTTAACTCCCCTCTGATCACTACTTTTGATGAAGATTGTCAACAAAAGAGTGGCGCCCCCTCCAAGTGTATTCATATCGTGACCGACTAGTACTAAAGTGCACTCCCTCTCTCCCTCCCGTTGTCTTGTGCCTCCTTAGCAATTCGTAATTGCCAAAATATGACAACGCTAAATACTGAAGGATCGTTTTGGCCCTCATTTGTTGGGTTCCTTACGTAAATTTGCTCGTGTACCAGTTAGAGCTGTAGCCTCCTTGTGGACAGAATTTTTTACTTGAGAAAGCAATATATGTGGTGATGAACTGCCCATAGTGGGAATATTTGTTATAATACAAGGCCACAGAGATGCTCGGAAGTCATTAACATTTGAAGACCCGTCCCACTGCTGGAACTGCCCGCCCACCAACCGGCCCTCTAGTGTCTATGAGACCTCTCTTTCTTTTGAGGAAGCGTCCGCGCCTTCTGTCCTGCACCACCATGTACTATGAAATCTAGAAGTACACTTAAAAGAGCCTCTGTGGATGCATCACCTGCTCAAACGTTAGCCTGAATTTCAAATCCGGCCCAGAGCCCCATGCCAGTTGAACTCCTGAGGAACGAAATTCCAACATACTAGTGACACTGATATGATCCTGGCAACTGACAGCGTCGTTAACAAACATTAGTTTTTACACCTGAAATACGGGAATGAAGAGAAATGAAAAGTGAGTTACAGAAAGGAAATCATGGTAGAACAGAAACCACCCCAGCATTCGTGTACCGACTGGGGAAAACCGAGAAAAATCCAAGGTCAGACGGGGCAGTTGACGTGATGCGAACCCGGGGCCTCCCGAATGCAACCTCACGCTATCGCGGAGCCACCTCGCTCGGTGCAATATAGGTTAACATGAACATCTAGTAACTAGATTCTAGTTGGTGCACCAGTTATGGAAGACACGACATTTAATGGCGGCTGATACCTGGCTGCTAATATTCTCTTTCCTGTTGTGCATGATTTTGATATTTATGTCATCAGCTTTACAACGTGATTTCATAGCATGTTTAATTATACAACTTAGCAAGGCCTGGCAAGCCCCCCATTGGATTTTGTACTGACGAGCACCTCCTACCACTCGCCATTAAATGTTTTCAGCAAATCTATAACAGGCACCGGCAGAATTATATAAAGTACATGGAAACAAGAAAGTAGCAATACCGAATGTTAAAGCTGTTTTAATTACTTTCTCTACTAGTAAGTAAATGTATTATTCCACCCAAAAATTCGATGTCGAGATTTCACCGGAAATATGTTTTGAGGCCCCCTAAGTCCAAAAAAGCATTTGTAGAAAAAGGTCCGCGTGCGCGTGTGTGTGTCTGTCGGTCTGTCAGACTTTGGACAGCATAACTCAAAAACGAAAAGTCGGTTAAAAACCAAAATTGGCATTTAAGTTTAATGTCTTTGAAGGATGCGACACGTAAGATTTTGAAAAAAATTGCTCCACACTAAACTACCTTTTGCATGGAAAATGGCCCTAAAGATTTTGATTAAAATTGCATGTTGGAGATATTTTTCGTAGAAATGAAATGTATATTTTGAATTTTCTGGCTATAGCCTGTGTAGTCTTGTTTACTCTGGATGACTTTTGAATAACTCTGAAACCATAAGAGATAGACAAAATCTTACTGCACAAAAATGTGGATCTCGCTAAACCACAAAGTCTATGTCCAAATAAATTATTTGTGGATTGAACTATTTCGGAGATATACCTTGTTATTTGTGTCAATTTCAGAAAACTTAAATGCAACATCGTTGTTCATTTTTTATTTGTCAACCGTGCAAAAAGAACGGAATCTCAAAGCTTTAAAAGAATTGACTATCGCTTAAAACCTACTGTAATCTCATATTCCCCTTATATCTACAAGGAAATAAGCAATAGATAATTTCTGCAAACGTTTATCTCAACTAACACGAAGAAGACATAGGAATATGAGTTTGTAAAAATGGTTAGTACAAGAGTAGAGAAAGTCATGTAAGTGCAACACATCAGATTTTTTTATCTGGCATTCGGTTTATAATCATACAGTCAACACAACTGCACAAGAACAAAATACACAGAGTAAATATACAAACTATATAAAAACAGATGCGGATTCAAATACAATAGTCATATTTTTATGGGAATATTTAGTGTATAAAACAAAAGCAAGTATATTACATTCCATGGAAAATAATAGCTTAACATGAGATTTAATAGCAATAAACAGTCAGTGTTTCAAAACACAGTGGAAGAGCTGCAGATTAGAGTATGCAATATCGATCAAGCAATGTGACTTTCCTGTAATGCATAAACACTATCCGCTTTGATAACATGCTAATGGACATTTGCGTGCATTTATAAAAGTCAACAAACAGAAGAAAGGGAAAACACGCACAAATGTATGGATTAATGATGTAATGATTTTCTCAGAATATTCCAACGACGGCTTCGGAAACACGACAACGCTGCGCAGTTAACAGACATATTTGTAATGTGTTTGAGCCAGGCGTCTAACCGCGTGAACCAGTCCCTTTAACACTCCCGCTAAGTCCATAATTAATTAATTTTAATACACGCTGGTGAAAGGTAAAGGATAAAGACGGAGGGGAGGGGGAACCTCACGCACTGCGAGGGATCTCTTGCGGCTAACGTTCTCTAGGAGAAAGGGATGAAGTGAGGGAATCGCAGGATGTCACAGGGTTGGTGGTAAACAGGCCATAGAGGCGCACGAAGTACTGAGATTTCTTCATCACGACGCCAGGCCCGCCGATCAACCGGTCCGGTGTCGTACAAGCGTCCCCACTCACGAGAGGACAGCAAACGCCCAACGCCACCTAGCGCAGAGAACAGTTACAATGCGCAAGCATCCGCAACATCTGCCCAGCACCGCCATACACACGAGCCTGAAGGTACACCTCAAGATGATAAATAAACTGAATGAAGGGAAATGATGGAAAGGAAATCGCCCACCTACGTGACAAGGAGAAGCCACAGAAAACGCAAGTCAGAGTGTGCGGTCTCCAGGGATGCAACCCAGGACCTCCCAAATGCGAGTCGTATCATTTCCCTTCATTTCCTTATCTTCCAGGTATGCTTTCGGGCGAGTGGCATTGGCGGTGCCAGACAGATGGTGCGGATGCTTGCGCATGGTGACTGCTGTTTTCTGGTTAGGTGACGTTTAGGTGGCCACTATCCGACGCCTGTGCGACACCCGATCGGCTGTATGTGGTGGCTGCTCGGCGGGCTCTGGCGCCGGAATGAGATCTCAGTACTTGTTAGGGACTTCCACGCGTCTCTGTGGTCTATCTAGCTACGACCCTGTGGCACTTGTAGTTCCCTTATTTCATCCCTGCCTTCTGGATGGTGGTAGCCACTATAGATCTGAGTTGGCCGCAGTGCCCGAGGTGTCCCCCTTCGTGTTTATCCTATAACCTATATAGCCCTGAGAGGTAGAAGCGGAACTGAAAAGTTCAATGCCACAGCTGGGATTTGAACCACAGGACCTCCGCTTACCAGGCGGGTGGTCTAACCATTAAGCTACTGTGACAACCTGCCTGAATGACATTGAATTCTCCAGCCGATTCGTATTTCTCCCGGTAAACCACAAAAGCAGTCTCAAATCAGACAGTTACCCCATTGGCGACTCACTATCGTAAGTACTTTATGTCTTGGGACTAAATAACCTTTGGGTGGTAATTGTTATTTATTTATTTATTTATTTATTTATTTATTTATTTATTTATTTATTTATTTATTTATTTATTTATTTATTTATTTATTTATTTATTTATTTATTTATTTATTTATTTATTTATTTATTTATTTATTTATTTATTTATTTATTTATTTATTTATTTATTTATTTATTTATTTATTTATTTATTTATTTATTTATTTATTTATTTATTTATTTATTTATTTATTTATTTATTTATTTATTTATTTATTTATTTATTTATTTATTTATTTATTTATTTATTTATTTATTTATTTATTTATTTATTTATTTATTTATTTATTTATTTATTTATTTATTTATTTATTTATTTATTTATTTATTTATTTATTTATTTATTTATTTATTTATTTATTTATTTATTTATTTATTTATTTATTTATTTATTTATTTATTTATTTATTTATTTATTTATGCCAAAAAAACTTACTGGTGGTGTTTTTAAACACACAAGCCGTGTGTGGGCAATGTTTAAGAGGTAGAATCAGAACTGAAAAATTGAATGCCACAGCTGGGATTTGAACCACAAACCCTCCGCACCCACCTGGTAAGCGGAGGGTCTGTGAGTCGCGTTTTTCAGGAAAGACACCTATATAGATAAACTTAAAAAGTAAAACCTTATATGAGTACAAAATTTGATCCAAATCGTTGGAACCGTTTCCAAGATACGCAATATACAGATGTAAAAGAACGGCTGGTTTAAAGATATTAGATTTGGATGAAGGAATGATATTCCCCAGAGCAAAGCACAGTTTTCCGCACTAATCCACCTTCTTAGTTGCATTCACTCAGGGAAATAACATAAAAAGGTTGCGAAAGTTACAGTTTTGGCCATGACTATAAACAAGACAGTCTCATGTCTTCCGAGAAAGCCGTCAAGGACACCGAGTTTAAACATGAAACAGTATTAATCTCGCCTGCCTGGAACAAAATATGCCCAGTTACTGTTTTCGAAGATTTCTGACAGATAGTGAGTTGGTATTTGCGCCTTCGTAGACATAACACAACATTAATATGTCTGTTGCTAATGCCGCAAATGTGCAGTTTAGCGTATACAAGCGCATGTTTCATTTCTTCTTGCTTAGCCGCTGTCTTCCATGTTGCCATATAGCAACCGAAATATCACAGTTACTTATTTCCATTTGGGTGCATTGGTGGACAGTTTCAAAAGTGACGCTTACAGAGGTGCAGTTATTAATTAATATGTATGGAAAATATTGGACCTGCTCTGACCTCACTTTTCCCTATACCACCAATCCGTAGCAAGTAATTACAGTCAATTGACAAATTTATTCGGACCTAAAAGCCATGCCGATGCTCTTACGACTTGAACTGGGTAGCTCAGTTGCTTAGGCCCTGGCCTACTGGCTCCAAGGTAGTGGATTCAAACCCGGCCCAGACCAATGGGTTTTAAGTGTGCTTAAAAGCGATACGCCATGTCAGACTGGCACATAAAAGATCTCCTACAGGACGAAATTTTGCCATGGCGAAAACACCCTCGCATTACCAACTGGGGGTGTACTTTTTGCCCACCATCTGTAACTTTTCAAATGTTCTCTTTTAATTTTTGGATTAAAGGCATGCAGTTAATGTCAATCACTGTTTCTACTACTGAGTTGCGTATTTGTTTCAAATTTTTCATTGTTGGTCTTGTTGAGAAACAAAGAAATGTCAAGGTGGTCATAAAGTACTGCCCTGTTGGTAATTGATTCATGTAAAAAGTAAAAAGGAATAGCTAAGCAGTGTTAAGACTGCCTCTGTAGCGCGCTTGCCTCTGGCGCGGAGCACCCGGGTTCGATCCCCGGTACCAGCATGGGGATTTTATCCCCTCTGGGGGATCTGGCACTGGCTGCACTCAGCCTCGTTAGTCCTGGGGGGACCAAGTGAAGAGCTACTTGATGGAAAAGTCGCGGCCCCAGGTCGTGAAGACCGCATAACTGGCTGGGAGGGATCGGGACGCTGACCACGTACCACCCTCGAGTACTGCACCCCACCAATGACGCCTGTAGTGGGCCGAGGTGGGGGACGCAGCGGCTGGGCGGTAAGGCTTGGCTCTTCATGGGCTTTTGTGCCGGGACTTAGTTTAAGCAGTGTTAAACGTAGACTTAGTTGTCCAGCTGGATTAAAGAGGATTCAAGTTATGCGCTTTTGTAGTGCATGTGACTGTGTCAGTCCGGGGAACCGGTTCTCTCCGTCTGCTCTACAGATAAAACGTGCACAACTTCATTCTTTGGTAGCTCACCTACTAAGCTTAAACATTACCTTTATAAACATGACAAAATATAATACCCAAATTTTAAAAATAAATTTGTTTTAAAAATTGCTCAGACATTTTGTTACTAGTGGTGGTCACAAATCCCCCCCCCCCTCTGGTAATCCAAGTTATGGAATAAGGCTTGGTAATGCGAGGGTTAAACTTTCTCATTGATTTAGTTATCACAGTATCCTTCAAGGCGAACTTCCATATTCGCCATGTTAGCTGAAATGCTAGAAAGCATTTTCAAGGAAAGTCGAAAATCCGTGGTTCGAGCCCCGGCCATGGAATTTAATTTTTACTGTCAAACTTCCAACGTACTACCTACACACGAATAGTTGAAAAAGACCACTATAATCAAAGTTACTTCAAATAATTAATCTTGAAACATTTGGACGTTTGGTGAATGTTCAATCATGAGGTAACAAACACTATCAAAAGAAATTATTGCAGCATGTGATTTGTGTCAGAAAGCTGGCTGTTTGATTCTTGTTTTTGGAATGTGAAATTGACCGAAGTTTACCCCACGTTTGCCGGGCTCTGTTAACTATTCGTCGCAGATTATTATATAATGGTGAGCTGCCATGTGCTACTGTTTCCCCTTTCCCCCACATATGTTTGCTCATAAGAGGCCTACAGTAAGTTCTTGACAAGCGCTCTCCCCTTCGTCTGTCCTAATTTCACTATCTTCAATCTTTATGATCTTCTTACATTGTCTCTGTGGTTTATAACCAAACTACTTTTCCGCAGTTTAGATAAGTTAGCGACCAAGTCAACATCTCGCCGTTTCGGTTGAAGGAAGTGCCAGCGAAAGTGCTACCTAACGTTCCATGTAACTATGTGCTTACAGACATATTTAATGGCTAGTTTTAACGTTAAAGCATGAAAACCAAAATAACAGCAGCTATTATGTTTCTAAAAGCAAAGCTATTGGACAGTTTGGTGTGCTATGAATCTTCACAGATTCCTGCCATATATGTCGATGTGCCTTAATTCGAATGAATTTAGTCACAATTTAATGTTAACGTGACGTTGCCAAATCTCTCTTAAAAATTAAACTATTAAACTTTCCATGGCATTTTAACATTCTAACTTTTTTTACTTTTAAGACTTTATACTTGAAATTTGACTCACTTAATATGAGTCAATAAAGAAATTACCGTGCATAGGTTCTAAAGCGCGTTTCACCCTTAGAAGACAGTACACGTTAAATGGAGCGCAGTGTTGCAACATGTACTAGTTGCGAATCTTTCTCCGCGCGCGACCCCGAGGTGACCAGAGTCCTGTACTTAGTACTTCAATTGCTGCTTGACGAGATGGGCACTTTTAACTTTGGTATCCCTCCATGCTTGACCTAAATTTACAAATGACTCGTCTGTATAAACAATTGATTTCCCCTGGTCCCTAAACCTTTTTACGTATTTTAGACATTTATGTCGCCATCTGATGGTATCGTCTCTTTCTATTAATATGCACTTCTTACCCCTTCTTTCATATTCGGACCCCAAATCATGTAAGAACCGACTAAGAGTGGCCCTAGTGACAAAATTATATTCAACGTGGGTGGAATATTTACAAACAGTAAAGAATAAACAATTCGCCGCACTCCACCTTGCACTATTCAATCATATTGCGTTAACCTAGCGTTTTGTGTAGTCCCACACTTTTTGCTTTCTTTTTCGATGGCGTTCTTAGAGACCTTTCATTACTTCCTTTTTAATCCTATACACTACGGCTTCTGAACACTCAATAGCCTTAGATGTTTCTTTTACTGCCTTACACGCATTTTGCTTCAAAAATAATCGAACACATTCACAATTATTTGGCGTTCCTTACTTCTTAATTTACCAACATATGGTCTCTTCCTAGCTTCCCCCTCCATAACTACAAATATTTACAAAAATATTAAACAAATAACGCAATAACAGCTCACAGTTACACACACGGCACTTTCGAACTAATGTTAGTGCTGCTCCTTATACTATCTTCTGTGTCAGGCCTGACGCTGAATAGATGAATACCTTTTGTTTGCCTTACTGAGTAAAAGAAAGAGGTTACTGCCTTTTGGTTTATTTTAAAAACTTTCTCCAACCTTCCTCAACATTTGCTCTCGCTGGTTCCCTGATGTAAACTCAATAACAAAAAAGTTTCACACTGCGTAACTTTTGCAGTGCACAGATATAAAATTTTCCGAAAACATTTAATTTAAAAAATTATAACACTTAACTGGGTAAACATAGAGAATTCAAAGTTGGCAGGTAGTAGCACTATGGTGTACTCTACCTAAATAAAAAATATAGATGCATTCTAGCAGTTAGTTTGTTAGTTAGCGCGTGATGGGTGTAGAAACAGCAAATATCGGACTTCTATTGAAAAAAAAACGTTTTCTGAAGAAATTTGGGCCTATAGAAATGTATAATGACTCTGAAAAGGATATAACCTGATAGAGAAAAAAAGTCTGCATAGGATAATGTGTTCAAACCTGAAATTTATAACAAATTAATATTTATACCATGGTATTAGAAATCTGGCAACAGCGCAAGGGTAGAAAAGGAAGCGGGTAATGGCAACTTGTATGCGCTAGATAGAGACAGAGATGTCCCATTTAACTCCATACTGTCTTCTAAGAGTGAAACGCTATATAGATCAAATAGTCTCTAGGACAATACCATAAAATTCTATTAATTAGAAAAAATAAAGAAAATTTCGGAAACTAAAACAGAGAAGTATGATAGTGACATTTTCTAATACTTAGTGCAGTGAAAATAAACGCAGGTAAGTATTGGATTGAAGTTAATGTTATTAGTTGAAGAGGAGTAGCTTTGTGGGTTTCTCATTTTTGGTTAATTAATATTTTGTGAGCCAATGAATAAAGCATTAATAAAGTGCATGATCGAATCTTTAGATAGCATGTTTTAGTTTGCTTATACACATCTTAGTAAAGAGCAAAACTGAAATCTGAGGAATAAGTTTCATACTAAAAAGTATAAACCCGAGAAAAAATACACATAGAAGTAGTTCACTGGAGTAAAGAGGAACCACACGGCGATTTAAACTTGTCGCTGGGTTTTTAAAATGGCGAGTTGTAAAAACTGACCAAAATGATTCACAAGTGTGTATAGAATATTCATATGAATATAATTAAAAGTAGAGAGTTGTATCTGTTTCCCCTAAAGCTCAGTTCCAGTGCCCTTAAAACAGGACTGGGCAACTAGTGCTCACTGAGCGCAGCCTGCTCATGGCCTTGTACTGATAACTATGCTTAGCAGGTAAATAACATGAAGGACCCTCAAAGTATCCCGCGAGTCGCCCCGACCTGCCTTAAAACAATCTTGCTTAAAGGACAACTACTGACAGAAGCCAAGCAAGATGCTGTGGCCGAGAACGGGAAGGATCAACTGCGCATCGTTCGTGAGGTCCAACATACGTCTCATTGTGAATGTTCACGCTTTAAGACATGTATCGTAAGTGGCGTGTGTAGCGTGTTCATGCTCGTTCTGGTTGCCATTCCCGTGTCTTGCACACCACTGTAGAACATATGTATTCCAAAGACGGGCACGCCAAATTTACGGACTTTATCTGCGTTCTCTGAAGTTCTTTAACCTTTTAATAGCTGTTGAAATTGTAAGCAGTCCAGAAGAAAACACGATGTTCTTAAAATTCAGCTCTACGGTCACCGCTGACAATAGCATATTCTTCATTGGAGTTACGCCAAAACAAGCAGTTTCGGAGAACAGCTCTGTGAGCCACGCAACGTGACACTGAAAATGCATTTAGGAATGTGGTTTGCATTTAGTAACACAGATATAATTGCATATATTTTTTCCTAAAAGGCTTTTGAGGTTGCCAGAGTGAATGTGATTATATGAGCTTTATGGAAATTTACCATAATTTTGTATTTTAGAGCGAATAAACTGGTTACCCAACGCAAGAAAATTGTCATTGTTCATCCGTAACCGGTCTTGCGTGCATTTCATAAACAAATTATGAACATATAGATCGACTTTGATAAAGGTTTGCTAAACGTGCTAATGAACCAGCAGTGAAACAGTGTTAAATAATAAACTCACAAGCTTCGAGCAGAACTTGACAGTTGCAGAGGGCAACCCGAAAAAACATCGACCATCGCCTGTCATTTATTTTCTTAAAACCCACGCTGCTTGCACAAAGACTATGAGAACATTAGGAAGAGGGACACCCCTGACAGTAATTAATAGTAGAATTGTAACTTCCAAGATGTGATTCCAACAACTCAACTCCGTTTTTTATAAATCATTTTAATAATCCTTATAAAATTACAGGAAGGTACTGCTTCGGCATACGTTAACCAGGGATTCTACATGAGTGTAACAAATATGTCCAATACAATTATTGCCAATAAAGAACCGTTTCGCCGAAAAAAAATTGTGTCAAATATTTGGAGCCATTTATTTCTTGACTAATGGATATAAATGGTTTATTATTTCATTAAACTGCTAAAGTGTCATGCAGAGTTTAATTTCTAAGAGAGATCTGGCAACGTTACATTAAAATTAAATTGTGACTAAGTTCATTCGAATTAAAGTAGAAATGCTTTACAGCATTGTCCAAACAATGTTTGAGCGACAGTTAGCGAATTAATAAAGCATTTATATCCATTCGTCAGGAAGCTAGATGGCTCCAAATATTTGACGCATTTTTTTTTCTTTCGCGAAACGGTTCTTTGTTGATAATAATTGTATGGAACATATTTATTACCATCATCACGTCGGATTCCTGGTTAACGTATGGTCGAAGCAGTACCTTCTACCTGATATATCAATAACAATGCATAATAAATAAATGTGTTAATAATGCCTTAAATAACTAATTAATCAAATTAGTGAAAAAAAAGCTATAAGAGCAAAACATGTCACCTGATTTGCTCCACAAGTGGAAGGTATTCTGAGGTCTCTGATTAGCTAAAGTTAGATATGAATCGATTCTTACTGGATGGAAGTGGGGTAGCAACAAACTGTACTCGAGCCAATGAAGGATGCGACCGCATCGTGGAGTAAATCAGGTGATAGAAGTTGGCTCCGCTTTACTGCTGTGAACACCTTAGTTGTGACGTCAGTCTCATTAAATGTGGGCAACATGGAAAAGAAAGAACACTGTGACTTGCGGGAATTGATATCTGGAATGCAATCAAGTCACCGTTCAACATTAAGGTTATCACCCACACCGGAACTACAGCAAGATTCTAATAGCTCACACTTACCTATAGTTGCGGTGGTTTAGCTTGTCTCTTCTTGTGGGCAGAAACGTCGATAGTATATTCATGGCTGCTTCTTCAGTCCAGCACTCATTGGCTAGAAGTAGTCGAACTTTCTCCCACCATGCCCATAACAACAGAGACAGAGGGATGAGTATCTGCGTGTCGTTTCAGCATATACCTTTCTCTTTCTTTAGGCATGAGACAAAATAAACAGAATGCCCTATAAGCTAATGCTGTCGAGAGCACGACGGTGGTATCCTCCACCACGTCCTCACCACAAAAACATATACAACACGCTGAAGCAAAAACCGCCAAATATGAGATATAATTATTAAACAGTGGGGCGGAGGAATTTTCGGATAAATCCTATTTCCATAAATTCTATTTTAAAACGAAATGTGTAATTGATGCTTAAATAAATTGCTAGTTCTCTATGTTCTGAAATGATTGCATTCAAAATAATCTTACTTTTTGCATGAATTTCCCTTTGTCGGTCTTCTCCGTATTTGAAATTTCTGTCCATTTGCTTTTATCGCACTTACCCAACTATTATATGTGTGATATAGTTCCTGCAAGATTTAGGAATGTTCCAATACGTCCTTTGAAGGAAATGAACAAGATTTCCATTATTTTCCAATGACCTCGCAAAATGAGGAGGGTTGCAGTTCGGTGATCGCTAAGGATAGTAGACAATATATAGGTTATTTATACAGTGGAGAGGGACACCTTACACGCATAGACCTATGTTGCCACCCCGAGGAGGACGGGATGAAATGAAGGAACCACAGGAGGCTACAGACTTCAGACAGACAGACGCGCAGAATTGCCTGACAATTACATACTCGAAGACACGTGCCATTGCTGAAGCCACCTACAGGGAGGAAGATGAACGACCCATCGACCAAGCAGCCCTCTAGTGTCCAACGGGAGTACTCTTTTCTTTGAGCGAAGATCCACGCCATCTGTCCGACACCGCCATGCGCCACGAAACCTAGAAGCACACGTAAAACATGAGAAGGAAACGGAATGAAAGGGAAATTCGTGACATGAGAAACCATCCCAGCATTCGCCTACCGGCCAGGGAAGACATGAAAGCCTCAAGATCAGAATGGACGATCGACGGGAGTCGAAGCCACAATCGCCTGAATGCGAATCTAACACCTTACGGCGCAGCTATCTCACTCGGTAGCAGACAATTTACTACAGTAAATAAATTTCCAACTTAGTGGAGGGAAGAAAAAGAGGAAACACACCCAGCGCTGCTTTGGAACTAACATAGAAAATAACAAAAAATGAAAAAAGTGACCTCATAGCTACATATTTTCATAGTCTGGGATCCATGATGGTTTGTGTGGCCGTTAGCAATGCGTACGATGCAACAGTTGGGATAGACGTCGAATTAGGTCCCTGGTCATCAGCAAATAATGTTGAGCTCTCCCTTGGCCACTTGGGTAATCTAACGCTGCGAACGGATTTTGCAATACGCACCACTCCAATCTGAATTCTATCCCGTTGCTAAGGAGACTAGCCGTCACAGCAGAACGGAAAAGAGACAGATACAGGCGGTTGTTATGGAAACACGTGGGCAACAAATCTCAGTTCTCGTTGATGCTGATCCCACCTCATACAACAAAAGGTGCTTTGTAGCCTCTTGCAAAGAAAAGGCATAGCTATCGATTCAGAAGTTTCTAAATCTTGCTCTAGGTATAACAAAGGAGAAAAGCAAAATGGACATATACTGACACTCGATCACAAATATTAAAATGACCAAGAGAGCACCCTCACTAATAGGGCCATTTCTTTCTGTTTTACTTTCCCCTCCTCTCTCCCCTATCAAAAACTCGCCTTCAAACACCAAAGCAGCATTCAGTTGCACTAGGTGTACAACAGCGACCGTCTGTGAAAGTTCTGTTTTGTTCTGACAAAACTGTTTAAATGAGTCATTGCCTGATGAACAACATGCTATACTCTCTCAAGTTGCCATGACTCTCCTGCTTAATTAAAACGTCACGCCGGTTGCGTATCTACATTGATATAAATAGAAAAAAACTGTGCGTGTGTTTATTTCTAAAATCTCTCCACCAATTTTGATAATTGTTGCACCATTGAGAAGCCCTATTCCCTCTGAGGGACTTGGGCTATAAAACACCTAAATATATCCACCCAGAGAACCTGACTTGATGTAAACAAAACGTTTTGTATCCCTCCGCGTTAGCCTTGTGTTCAGCAGAGCGAGTTGCATTAGATCATAGATAGGGAGAACTGACACGATATGTCATTTACCCTACATCGTAGTTTTAACCCCGTTCACTCTGCTACAAACCGGTTAGCTATCAGACCACGCCCCCCGCTGTAATCTATCTACCTTAGAGAAGCGGTCAGTCCCCCAAATTTTGTCAGTGGTGGAATTATGTGGTATAACAAGATAAAAAGATAGTTAAAAGCCGAATGGGAACCTAAGTATTTTTGTGCTCCTAGTAAAAATAAAGCATTGTGTATGCTTTGCCACAAGAAAATGTACGTTACGTAACGACAGTTACGTCATCATAATAGCAATACATCATGTTTATATTCGATTCCACCACTGCACGCCTTGAGACTTGTTTGTAAAGACGTGCGTATCCGTAAACACACAGAACCAGAAAATACAGGTGGCCTGCATTTGGTAATGGATAAGTGGAGAGGTTAAATACCCAATTGCATTCCTGTCACCCCTCTTCCCTATGCCTGCATTAGATGGAGAGCGCGATACCATAAAATTAACTTCAGTACCGGTGTTCGTTGCGTCGCATATGTGCAATAATTCAACAGCTTGTCATCAATATCTGCCAAAATGATGCTTTATGTGAAAGAACATCAAAGTTATTATTACATTTTCTATTGACACCTGCATTTCCGTTTTTTTAATGTTGAGTGGTCTGGTATGCCCCGCACTGCGTATTTTCCAGAAACTCCTTGAAGGAGTTAACTTGAGTGGTAAATCTGCGGTGATAGGAGCTGACAAAGGTCCTTACTAAATTCACTCTTCGCAATTTGTTGCCTATCTGATAGGAATATCTGTTTTTCCTTGTCTTTTTTAACTTACTGCTGGCTTTGTGTCTTTCTGTGGGAATGTGTTGTTGTAGTGTTTAACGCCCGCTTTTACTACTAAGGCACCGCAGGCGGGAATGTGTTGTGGCAGGCGTTAATAAAACATTACTTTACCATCTGTTGACAGTCCTTCGTTCGGAAAATCACTTACACACAGTCGTAATTTTACAGATGAGGGCTCACAATCTTGTGGCATTTTGGCTATTTAATGCACCGAACGAACAACACATTAAAGGGGAAGTGAAACTCCATACACAACTGTTGCTGGTTGCTGATGCATTGCATAGAACGCTGGCACTAATGCTTTGCTAATTGCCTGGACCAGACCTGCTGTGGTCAGGTATGAGAAATTCTATTGTTAGATAAGGCCAAAACAGAGGCCCAGCAATAAACAGAAGAAAGTGCACACCACTCAACTTGTTTTCACATTTCACACAAGTCAAAGAATCCATGTTTGAAATGCAGTTGCTAATAAAATAAATTTCCAGTGATTATCTCACAGAACTTTGAAACTATAAAATATGAAACATTTAAATTCAAACGATTATATCAATATATGCTTGTTTTTCGCAAATATGTAGAAGAATTTTCTATGCCCGAAATGTGGACAAATATGGAAAATAAAATGTGACTTAAGCCACTCCAAGTATCCTAATTCGTAAAGATATAACGAAATTTTGACTTTAACTAATGTAAAAATAAATATGTATTTACATATAAATCCCATAGAGATGTTTAATGCATTCTTTTTACTTAGATTATTTAATTGGTATATGACTTCTTGTAAATTATCCTCTGAGCTACAAATTAGAACTTGGTCATCTGTAAATAAAATTGTGTCTAAAAACCTATTCTTAATCTTAAAATGACTTTCTAGATAACACTATCCATTATGTTTCTGCAGCCTCTTGCACACCAAATAAGATTTCTAAGGAATATAGCAGGCTATACTTTGTTAGACAAAAGGAGGAATGATGACATAAGAAGGGAATTAGGCATCTTTAAACTACCAGAGAGGATACATCAATACAGAACCAGGTGGAAAGAACATGCGGAAGAATACCGCATTTCAAAACTGTTATTACACTGCAAACCAACAGGCAAACGAAATAATGGCAGACCAAAGGAAAAATGGACTCAATGTTTAATGCTTGAGACCGGAACAAGCCTTTAGAGGCTTAAACCTTAATGGTGATGACGATATGGAAACCCCTAGCCCTGGTCATTACAAACATGAACGGCTATGTTCCATTATGGGCCATATTTTATGCACCTCAACAATGCCTGTGATGTAACAATTATTAAATGATATGTCGTCAGAATCGGCGTCCTGTTAATAACAAAGTTTAAACGCTTAGCGTTTATTGAAATGGCGCATAGACACCTCTCAAGTCGCAGATACAAACAGTTGCGCGAACTTCCTTTGTGCTGCAGCCAGCTGTTATCAGCATGTCTGCGAATATTGAATACCTTATCTCCTTGGCCTCAAATGATAACGCAGGGAAAACCAAGTAATTTTGCGCTTGGAGCTTTTAACTCGCAAAATATATGTTCATATTCGGTTTAGAACGGTTTATTACGTGAATTATACATTAGCAGATGTGACCTCGTGCAAATGGAAGGAATCCTCTGCACAGATATGTTGCAGAGGTGAATGGAATATGTACTTGTTCCTAACTCGACATTACATACACTAGCGAAAGTTTAAACTCGCCAACTGTGTTTCGGTTTGTGTGTTTATTCTTATTGATACTAACAAAACTATTAATTCTGAATTAATATACTCTTTTAAATATTTGAAGGCAAATTACAGTATACTTCATTACAAGTGGTTTGAACCTTCTCATAATATTTTTATATTGCATTTAACTCATGAAATCATTTTAATGCATGACTGTAACGTGCTTCTGAATATTATCCTTTGGTGTCATATTTGTCTTAAATGATATTTTCTGACGTTATGTTAACATATACATGTTAGTTTATGTTTATGTCACTCTGTTTACATCCTACTGTTATTCATGGAGAAATGTTTAGTTTAAAGTGTCTCAGAGCTCTTCCCAATGCTTGTGGTGTAATGAGAGTAGTTTTAACAGTGAAGGTGAATGGTACTGTGACAGCCCAACTGTTAATTGCACTTTAAGCATATTAGTATAGCATTAAGTGCTCCAAACAAACAAGAATGAGTAAAAGAGCAAATGTGTTTGCAGAAAGAAGAGCAATGGCATGTGCATACAAAGATGCAGGGTGGTCCAACAGAAAAATAGTAAATAAACTGGGCATTTCTGACTGCAGTGTTGACTCTGCATTAAATCGCAGAGAAGAGACTGGTTCCCATGCTGATCCACCAGAATTACTTCTGAGTAAACGTCATAGGCGACGCTCAGCCCATCTGCAGTGAAATAAATACTACCAGGGCAGAGCCAGTAAAAAGTTGGCCTATGTGCAGTTTGAGGAATTTGGTTAAAATCGTCGGCAGTATATACGCCGTCGCCCTGGGGAGAGAATGCTTGAAGCTTGCCTTATTCCCTCTGTGAAACATGGATGTGGAAGTGTAATGGTGTGGTGGTGTTTTGGGAATAATGAAGTTGGAGACTGGGTGAAAGTGGATGGCGTTTTGGAGGAAAAAACAGTACCTTCAGATTCTTTCGCGCCATGCCCTGCCATCTGGTATGAGACTTACTCCAAGTGGTTTTGTTCTTCAACAAGATAACGACCCCAAATACACATCAAAATTGTGTAGGAGCTATGTTAATAGTCAAGAAGAGGTGGGAATGCTAAAATCCATGACCTGGCGCCCATAACCTCCGGATCTATCCCCAATTGAACTTATCTGGGAGGAGCTTGACAGAAAAGCAAAACAGATGATTCCTAACAGTGTGGATGAACTGCGGCAGTGTCGTTTGCAAGCCTGGTGTAATATAACTCCAGAGGTGTTACAAAAATTGATTGCAAGGTTGCCCCGAATTTGTAAAGCAGTCATCAAAGCAAGAGTTTGTCATTTTGATGAACAAAGGCTTTGATCAATTTTCATACAGCATACAAGGAAGACTACAGGGAGTATAAAAACATGATTTATGTGAGTGATTTTTGTGTATTTCCTAGCATATGCATTGAAGTTTGTTGCAGAATAAAATAAATATTCGATCGTTTAAAAGTACAACTAAAAAGGAGTTTCTAAGTTTTTTGTATGGTGATTTTAAACATTCTGTCGCTAGTGTAGATTCGGTAACGTTTCCTCCGAGTTTCAGTGAGTCCGAAACCCAAATTCTTAGAAAAATGCATTTCGTCTGCAACAATGTTACGGGTAAGCATACAGAATACTGAGTCTTGTTTCGTTCGAGTCTGAGGCAGGTACTTGAGTCAAGTCATTAAAGCAACGATATGAAAATGAGTGATACTGCTAACATCAGGAATGACTATTATATGATGACATCATGGATTATTAGACAACAATAACTTAACAAAGAATTTAATTACTTATTGGAAAAAAGAAAGACAGTAAATGTTCAACTTTTATTTTTGAGTAATCAACCTTGATTATACCCATGTCAGGCAGAAGAAAATAAAAAGCATTTACTGAATTGTTCGACAACTTTGTGGATCAGTGGTTTGGAAAATCCACAGGTTTCGATAGACATGTGAAACTGTCACAAAAGGAGACTCAGGACAAATATGTAATCCTGTTGACGAGTAGAACCACCGATGAAATTCAGTCTTTGTTAAATCACTCCCCCGAGTGCAAGACTTGATTATGCATCTGAAGAAAGAAGCTCAACCTTCTGAGATTCTAAGAGTGAAGCTGAATTGGAAATGATGAAAAGGGGGGAAAAATACCTGGTGCAATGTACTGTTTCATCCATACGTTAACCAGGGTTCTACATGATGAGTGTAACAAATATGTTCAGTACAATTATTGTCAATAACGAACCGTTTCGCCGGGGAAAAAAACTGTGTCAAATATTTGGATCTATGTCGCTTCTTGGTGAACGGATATAAATGGTTTGTTATTTCACTAACTGTCGGGCAAACATTGTGCGAATAGTGCTGTAATGTCTTTTTATTTCAAGTTCAATTCATTTAGTTACTGTTAATGTGATGTTGCCAAATCTCTCTTAGAAATTGAACTTTGTCTTACATTTTAGCGTTAAATTGTAATTAAATTCATTCGAATTAAGATAAAAATGCATTGCATTGTTCACAGAACGTTTTCGCGACAGTTAGTGAAATAATAAACGATTTATACCCATTTTGCAAGTGGCTAGTTGGCTCCAAGTATTTGACACAAATATTTTGTATTCTCGGCGAAATGGTTCTTTATTGACAGTAATTGTATTGGACATATTTGGTACACTCAACATGTTGACTCCCTGGTAAATGTTGACCGAAGCAACCTTCCACCCGGTACATTGCTCGATGGATAACAATATTTTAAGTCACTGAAGCAATGGGGCTTTCAAAAAAAACAGAAACGTGTTTAAGAATTCTCTTTCTTTATCCAAAAGTGTTAAAATAACAAAAGATTGTTATATAAGAGATTTGACAAAGCTCTATGCTGACATTGTGTAATATTTAAGCTTATATTTTATTATAAAATGTTATCTACATGTACGTATAACTGATGAATTGACAGCTACTAAAATTTAAGTACATAATTATATCAATCATTTCAAATAAAATATAAATGGCAAAGCGATTTTATGCATTTGGGACTAGGTATTAAATTTTAGAACCAGGTGTGGTGATTCTTTAGATCTGTTAAGCATTGCGAATATTCTATACAAACTTAAATACCCATAGATTTATTCGTGGGGGGGGGGGGGGGGAGGTTCCATGGCCTCTGTGGGTCGCCCTGTACCGAGCGTGAAGCTATAAGGCAGGCCCTGTTTTTATAGACGTGGCAGTTAGAGGTCATGCAGTTCTGGCTGACGCTAATTATGAACCTTATCGCACTGTAAACTTAAACAGTGAATAATAGGCTTTTAAAGGCTCATTAAACACTGTTTAAGTCAGTGAGAGTTAATTAGTCACTTGACAGCTGCGACATTCTTTCACCTGCGAACGAGGCTAGCTCTATCTCGTCCAATCGTGTTATAAATACATAGGTATTTTTTGTGGTGGGGGAAAAGACTACTTGCACCCTAACCCCAGGCTAGCCTGAGAGTGAAGACTCCGCACTGGATTCAAATCAGTGCAGCACTACTAAACTAAACCCCGGCGCGACAGCCCACGAGGGGCCAAGGCCTGCCGCCCAGCCGCTGCGTCCCCCGCACTCACTGAAAAGAACCCACCGGAAGTCTGAGGTCCATACCTCACCTTTGCAGTACCTCACTAAGCACCTGCGCATTTCTGGTGAACTATGAAAGCTGCCTTCAGGTGGCAGTAACAGCGAGTGATTTACTGAAGTGTCAGGGCACAAACATGACGTATGTCCTGAGTGCCTCCTGGATGGTGACATGTTTTGTACTTGATGGTGATACTTGTTTCGTGATTGGTCAACAGATGGCCTCGTTGTTTGGTGTGGCTAATCTAGATGAGCATGAATATGCCCTTGGGCTTCGTTCCTGATATGATGACCCACCCTATGGTGTCGTCTATTTTATATTGAGAGCATGATGTTTTTTAAATTATCCTTTTTTCATTTTGTTATTTTTATCTATATTAAACCCCTAGCGCAACAGCCCATGAAGGGCCAAGGCTTGCCGCCCAGCCGCTGCGTTCCCCACCTCTGCCCACTACAGGCGTCATTGGTGGGGTGCAGTACTGGAGGGTGGGATGTGGTCAGCGCCCCGAGCCCTCCCGACCAGTTATACGGCCTTCTCGACCTGGGGCCCCTACTTCTCCACTAAGTGGCTCCTCAATTGGTCCCCCGGGACCTAACGAGGCTGAGTGCACCCCGTGCTAGACCTCCCAGAGGGGATAAAATCCCCATGCTGGTGCCTGGGATCGAACCCGGGTCCTCCGCGCCAGAGGCAAGCGCGCTACTAACTGCGCTACGGAGGCGGTCATTTTTATCTATATTATATCTATTATATTATAAAGTAACTAATGTATCTTGAGTCTAATCTAGAGTGCTATTATCTATATTATACATATTATAACTAATGTATCTGATCTACTTTATCCATATTGATTGTACCAAGCGAAGGCCTCGTCAGTTTCTCATGGACCTGTCCATTGCGTGGTCTTATATAATGTACACATGGCGGGCTATCTGCCTGAGTGCAAGAGCAAGCCTGTACCACTAATGGGGAGGCCCTTTCGTCTCCTGGTTTCAGCCTTGGCTTTGGAGCGCAAAAACTAGTGGGCTTGTGTAGTGTAGTGTTGTGTGCGTGGGTGGGTGCGTGGTGTGCGTGTGTGTGTGCCCTGCACTTCTCCTTGTGAGATGTATTCATAACAGGATTGGACAGATAAGACTAGCCTCGTTCGCAGGTTAGCTGGTACAGTTATTGTTTTGAGTGAACAAAATCCTCCTCTGTGTAGAAGGTGTGAGTGATAAGGTATCAGTATAATGCTGAGTTAAATTTATTTTTATTGATTTTTTAGTTCCTTTACAAACATAGTGCCCCAAAAACACCGCCAACTCTTAGTATATTGTGCGGGAGAGCAAACTGATTAGTTTTCAAACATGAGCACCTGTCCGGAAATGCACGGTTTGGACGTTGTAGCCCATCGAAGTGTGAGATGAGTGTACGTTCACATTTCGTCAATAAATCCAACATCGGGCTGTCTACCTTACAAACTGGCTTCGAACTCTGTACCTCCTAGGTCATTGCAAAGCCTATATCGGCGGTGGTGAGCCTCATGCACATGCCCCAATACCGACGGTTGTGTTTGAAGATTTTCGATCGCTCGGTAGACTTGAGCCATAAGGTTCTCCACTGACGTTACAGGAGTGTCATACACCATACTCTTCACAGAACATAGCCGAGAGGTGTGAGATCTGGTAACGTGCTGGCCATGGAACTGGTCTACCTCTACCAATCCATAGATTTGAATATGCGACATTGAGGTGATTCCGCACATTTACATCAAAGTCAGCCATTTCAGCAGCTACTGTGCACTAGAACGTGTTGCACTGCTATTAAAAAACGTTACTGTACTGGAAAGTACACAAGTAACGCAGTAGAATACGCACCAAGTACTCTATGGAGAAATTTAACGCATGTGCATGAATGTTATTATGCTCAAGTCGTTCGTCCCAGTACACAAATACCTTCCGTATTAAGACACCAAAACGAATATTAACAAATTGTCACAACCGTTCGTTCTCAAACTTCGACGCTCTCCAGTGTCCAATCCGTACATTTCCGGACAGGGGTTCCTATTTGAAAACCGATCAGTTTGCCATCCCGCACAACATACTAAGTGTTTTCGGTGTTTTTTGGGACGCCCAGTATATAGTTACATATTTTTACAGCATGGTTTCAAGTGGAATGTTTTCCTGAAGGCCTGTAAACTTCTTTAATTTGATAAGCTTCACAGGTACAGTACCTTATATGTCACTTAAATTATCCGAATTTTGCATTACCAGAGCTCGGATTTTTATGGCCTTAACATGTTTTGAAAATTACTGATAAAATAACTGTTTTTAAAACACAATAGTTACGAAAATGACCTAAAATGAAATGTGTTTAATTTATTAAAACTTTATCATAGGTGTATGATAAAGTTGGTACTCTTTGACATGTGCTGCCAGCGATAGCCGTGACAGGTACTAACGGGCACGGATTTGACCTATCCCCTTGCCTCCTGTATACAGAGTGAACCCACATGGGTGGGCCAAAAGTCGCGATTCTATGTTTTCTAAGTTTGTGTAGCAATAACAAACTTTCACAAGTGACGTTATTTATTGATTGTAGCACTAATAAGGAATGGAAATATGAAAAGGCAAACATAACTGGGCAGCCAGCGTAGTGAGCCTGTATGAACGATAACCCTAATTTTTCATCCGACGTTCTTGCGATCTGCGTTTCTGCCAATTGTTTCCTTGTTGATTTCTTCGGTGAACGCTCCCATGATTCAGACAGAAGATTACTAACATCATCACCGCAATATTTTTAGGTCTTCCGCTGGGTTTTGCACCCAATAGAGAGCCTGTTGAGAAAGTTTTCTTTTGCAGTTTTCGGAGATTGGCTTCACTGGGAGCTGCTTTATTGAAACGAAGAAAGAAGTTTTCTCTGATTTCTTCGTACGTTTCGCCAGTTCGTTCTTTTTCATGAACCCACACACACTAATGATGAAACGTTCCTCAATCGTATATTTGCTTGTAACAGCCGTTGCTTTTAACACAAACAGCGTTTCACTTTGACATCAACTACCAACACGCGAGAAATCTGGCTTCCCGCTTTAACATACATAACAATGCCCTAGCTCTATCGGAAAATTGACAAATTAATGCAACAAAAAGTATACGAAGGGGAAAAATATCCCTCTCAACCTATGAATAGTTTTTAATTAGTTTTCGGTTTCGGAAAGGGAGTTATTTCAATATAAACATTGTCCGATCGCGACTTTTGGCCCATCCTATAGTTGCTTCCTTCAGCTTCTGTGATTTATTGTTGTTAAGCAAGATCTTTCATCGCACCTTGGTGAATAGTAAGCTTGACAGCATTCAAAATGTGCAAACAGCCCGGAGCTACCCCTGGTACTTAGAACACGAGTAAGGACATAAAATTGCTCTTAGAATGGTAAATTCCTGTTTGAAAATTTATCTTGGTATTAAATGCCAATACTATAACCGCCTCCGTAGCGCAGTTGGTAGCGCGCTTGCCTCTGGCGCGGAGGACCCAGGTTCGATCCCCGGTACCAGCATGGGGATTTTATCCCCTCTGGGAGGTCTGGCACGGGGTGCACTCAGCCTCGTTAGGTCCCGGGGGGACCAATTGAGGAGCTACTTGATAGAGAAGGAGCGACCCCAGGTCTAGAAGACCGCATAACCGGCCGGGAGGACTCGGGGCGCTGACCACGTCCCACCCTCCAATATTGCACCTCACGAATGACGCCTGTAGTGGGCAGAGGTGGGGGACGCAGTGGCTGGTAGGCCTGGGCTCCTTGTGGGCTGTCGCGCCGGGGTTATAAGAAAATTTGTGCAAAGGCAAGAGAATTTGTAAATAAAGAAGCAAAGGCAAAGAAAATGTGTAAATAACAATGTAAAATCGAAAAACGAAGTCCTAAAGTGATAAAGAATGCAGTATTAATCATGCCTCTCCATAATCTGGGATCTGATAAAAGGTTTATGTACAGGTTAGCAATGAATAAGATGCTACAATTTAAAGATGACAGTTGATCACAATCCAGGTCTATGCTCGTTAGGTTCTGACTCATATGTACCACAACCATTTCGGTGGTTTTGCACTACACCGCAGTAAGCCTGCGTACCGCACTGTGACCGTACCTTTAGCAACAGATTCGCTATTCTGCGAATCACCTGCACTGCCACTCATGTAGTTAACCTTGAAGAACCACCTGTGTCATTAATATCTCTCTCTTTCGCAATGTATGTGTGTGTGTTCCTTTGTTTATTCCATCCAACTGGAACAACGAATTTCATCAACACGGAAGACTGATTAATTCAGGGGGTGGCTCCATGGGGGTGGGGGTGGAATTCCCCACGGAAATTAAAAGCCCTCCCCCAGAAATTAATATATTTTTGTAAATGTATGAATATAAATGATCGGTATACAAAGGTAGCGCTGTATACGAAGTTTGCAATCACCAGTAGACGTCAGCAGTTGTCCTCTGAGATTCTCTCAAACTTGATGTCCCCCCCAACAAGGTGGAAGCTGTATTCATCACACACGGAAGAAGCGGCATATATACTAATTTATACGGGAAGAAAATTTGTGTATCAGCATGTGTATAGAGGATAATCTCGAAAACCACTCAGCCGAATTCGATAATTCACCATTGAAAAGCAGTATCCTTATTTACGGATGTCCTGAGTGACTGAAAGACTTAGTAAGAAGGATGCATAAGAGCTGTATATTAGATTACGGGCATTTTGCAGTCATATATGCGAAGACCGAGCGGGATGCCTCGGGCAGTAACGTCTGTGGACCGCATTCGGGACGTCGCGGGTTCGATTCCCGGGGCCAACCTTCCTGACCTTGGGTTTTTTCGAGGGGCTTTCCCGGGTCACTCAGACGAATGCTGGGAAGGATATTTACCTTACATCCTCCCAGTCGCTCTTTTTCATTTCATTCACTTTCTATCCGGTCTTTCCAGGTTGTAAGAATCAGCGGGGTCGTCGGTAGTATGCGCTGCGGTGGAGCTTGCGCTCTGAAAATACGGTGTTCGGCTGAGGGGAGCTGCTGTGGTCAGGTGAACCTGGCTGGCGGTGCGCTCTCTGTGGCGACCTGGAACTCCGTCGGGCGAAGAACTGCCTGCACCTGTTAGGGACCCACCGTAGTTCCGCCTGTGATGCGTTCTGGCCACCTGTAGGGTACTTTCATATCCTTCCTCCCGGGGTCTAACACACCATAAGCCATCGGCTGGCGTGCCGGAATCCCCACCGTGACAGACAAGACATATGTGCGAAGAAGGCTTTGACTTCTCCTTGAGAACGCCATGGAATATAAAATGGTCGTTACTTTGCAGAAAATGCATGCAAAAGTTAGACAAAAGCAATAGAAGATCATTTAGCGAGTGACACACCACAAAAGAAAGGAGATCGGATTTGGCTTATAATACTACAATACCCGTATACGATTCTTTAATTGTCATTATTTCCAAACACTGCAGACTCGTATATATAGGAAGTTTCTAGTCGGCAAAATCTTAAAATATCCCCTATATAAGAAACCTTTTCTTCATTTCCTCTGTGCGTATACACTGTTAAAAACAACTCTGGGGAATATGGCCATGTTATATCAGACTATACTTCTCGAACTAATTCTAGAAAATATTGACACATACCATAGATGGGGAGAACTGACTTAATGAGTCACTTCCCCATACATCGTACTTCCACTACCTCACAGCGGTTAGCTACCAGGCCACCCCTGCCACTATTGTATGTCTACCTCAGAGAACGGGCCAGGCCTTCAAAGTGTGCCAGTAAGTGGAGGGGGAAATACTCGATGGCATCCCTGTCACCCTTCTTCCCCATGCCTGCATTATACCTATTAACACTTAAAATTGTGGAAAAACACCATCATCTTATATCAAACACATTTTTAGAAACAAATCAGGGAAATGTGGCCACTTATATCAAACAACACTTTTTAGAGATTTGGCCATTTTACATCAACACTTGTAAAACTAGCTGTACGTCATATCAAAGAACAACTCTAGAAATCATTCTAGAAAATATTGTCACGCTTTAGTAACACTTAAAACTGACACTGGGAAATGTGGCCATGTTATAACACTTTTAACACTAGAAAACAACATCATGTTATATACATATAACACACTTTTAGGAACTACTCGGGGAAATACGGCCACATTGTATCAATCAATACATTTAGAACTTTGTTTTATAACTAAATCTGGGAAATATGCCCACATTACCTATATCAACACTTGATAAACTAACTCTGGATATGGCCACACCATATCAAACAACACTTTTAGAACTGTAGAAAACACCGTATTGTTATATCAAACATATTTTTAGAAACAACTCTGGGAAATATAGCCACATTATATCAATACTTGTAAAACTAACTTTCAATGTGGTCACATCATATCTAACAACACCCTTAAAACTGTAGGAAACACCGTGTTGTATCAAACACATTTTTAGAAACAAGGGAAATACGACCACATTGTGTCAGACAACAGTTTTAGAACTAACTCTGGAAAATGTGGCCACATTATGTGACACAAGACTTCTATAACTGAAGGAACAGCATATTTAGAAACAACTTTAATGGTCACGTTATGTCAAAACTATTGCAAACAACGCTGGTAAATATGGACACGCTATTTAAATCACGTTTAGAAACAACTATGGGAAGTGTCGCCGCTTTATATCAAAGAACACATTTAGAAACAAAGCCACATATTTACGTTATAGTCAACAGCAACACATTTAGATTGGTTCGGGAACTATGGCCACACTGTAGCTAACAACTTCGCACCGCTCTCCGTTAGGGAAAGTCTGAGACAGGGAGAGCTGAACCGGTCCATCTGGTTGGACTCTCCGTCTGCGATTCTGGGAATCAAAACGCCCACTGGCACTGGCATATGTATTATTAAGCGTCGAGCGAATGTTTCTCGTGCTCGTGACGCAGTGATGAAAGGAGGCGAAGGGCGAAACATCTCAGTCGGGGAAGCACATTTGGCAAAACAGCGACTGCGCTTGCCCACAAAGTTTGGGAGGGCCACTTTACTGATGTGTCTACATCCAAGGTTAGCTTCACACGCAAGACGTGTGGTACAGCGGGCAGAGCTACAGCTTGGAAATACGGAACAAATATATTACTATCCTAATTCATGTCAGAAAGTTTATTCTAACAGAAAGAAGGCAAGCACCTTTTCCAGATAGACAGTTCATATTTAATATTTGCAACAATACCTACGTTAAAATTGATTCAAACAAAACAGCTATTTTTTTTTTAGAAGTAGCTGCAAAGTTTCTCACATCAATAAGCAGATGGAGGGAAAAGGAATATTTGGGTCACATTGTTATGCAAGAAATTTCTGACAAAAACCGTAAAATTATTAATGATGCTACAGCTAACACTAAAAATAACTGTCTTTTGATTATGTCATATTATGTACTGTCTGTTCACCACCTAGGTCTTAGGGGATTGAAGAGGAGAGGAATACCACGATAGTGTAACCCGAACTTTGTAAACTTTGTAGATAACGCTGTGTCTGGTTATGTTGCCAACTTCCCTCAAATGTTATTCCCGCTGTGTTTGCTCGCTAAAATCTCTTAATTTCAGTTAAAAATTGAGTGAGTCACTAGCGTTATCTCAGAAGTAATGTAAAGAGGAGTGTAGAAGTAGATAGGTCCCCGGTTAGGGATGCTGTTAAATCTTCTATGATAGTGGTTGCAGAACAAAGGGGTTCAGAGTGACAGTTCCGTGTGTAAAACAGATTTTTACAGAATGATTGAGACAAACAAACCTAAATAGGTTTCTAAAGCGGGCGCATTTTGGGTTTCATGAGGCCACACTGTCATTTGTTTGTCCCCATACACGGGTGATCTCAATCCCATAGGGCCAAGGTAAAACAAATAGAGAAATGTCACGGGTGACTTTTCCTTACAGGAATTGCACGATAGCTATAACGTTCGATGGTATATCACTTGTAACCGAAACAGGCTGCCAGGGTTTTTGAAAACATAGAAAATGTAGAAAATGATCAGCGGAAGAAATACAGAGTAGTTGAAAATATCGTTTGTTTTATAAGCAAAGTGTACTGCATGAACTAAAAATTACATTTAAGTTCTGCTATTTTGAGTGACTTCTTTGCTGTGATCTAGCGTGAATACACATTCCAAGGTTGGCAACATTATCGTTAGCGCGATTAGAGGCACGACTGCAGCTTCAGATATCAGACTTGTTTTCTGACCTACTGATCGCTGCGTTCCTGCCAGGGACCATGAGCTGGTGAACAAACTGTATACAGGGTGGAAGGTACTGCTTTGGCCGTATGTTAACCAGGGGTTCTACATGATGAGTGTAACAAACATGCCCAATACAATTATTGCCAATAAAGAACCGTATCGCGGGGGAAAAAAATTGTGTCAAATATTTGGAACCAACTAACTTCTTGACGAATGGGTAAATTATGGCCAGTTTTTCATCAAAGATTACAACATGATTCACCTCTTTTAGATGGTTGAAGCATTTGAAGTTTGAACTTATACAACAGAAACTAAGAACAGCTACAAATCGTAGGTATATTTTGAAAAAAAATGGTTGAAATTGGTTCTGTCATTAACTAAAACGGCTGAAAATGCTTTTGGTAGCTTTTTGGGCAAACTAATGGCTAACAAACTGTTCAAAAAGGCTAGATATAAGCAACAAAAGGGCTAAATTGGCCTCACTGCTTGAGCCTGGTATACATATTTCCTTTTCTTCGCATAGTAAGGGAAAATATAAACTTGCATTCCAAACATCGAGTTAGAGCAACACTGTTCCGTTTTAAATTACATGGGGAATAACCACGGTGAATAATAATGTTGCGATGCCATATTACCTATAATCCGTCTCAAAATAAAACGATCGTGTTGTAAACATAGGGGTAGGGAGACAGAGAGACAGAGATACTGTAAAGGAAAACTCTTTGACCGCTGATTGATGGTTCCCGGAGGGAACCGCCTCTATAGACAACATCCATGCATTTTCCTCAACCAATCAATGGTCTAAGAGCGTTCCGTAACAGTATGTCTGTCTCCCCACCCAATGTTTACAATAGGATCGTTTTTGTTTGAGACAGATCATAGATGCCATTTTTATCTTATTAGGTACATATCGTATTTTGATGGCGTGCCAAGAGAGGCAGCGGGGATTATTCCTTTTACATAAGAAAAACACGGATAAAGTGGTGCTGTTTAAGCTAGTTTTAGCAGGAGTTGTTAAATAGGCTAGATTTGTGGCACCTGCTTGATGTGCAAGAGGTCCCGGTTTCGATGCTGGAGGATAGGAATTTTTCTATAACTAAGATTATTCCCCATTCTCCCTAAAGTCTGGAAGAATGAATGGGAGTGTAAATGGCAGTATGAATTTAATGTAATGTGAGGCCGGGCACGGCGCATAACAAAGGACGGTCAGGGCAAAGCTACTTCACACCACATACCAGGCCGGCGAGCAAAAGAAGGCGCAAGGTCAAGCTTCCCCGCACCACTCACGCGAACGAACACAACAATCAAGCGGCAACACAAAGGGTTTCCAGAGCCTTCAAGAAAGATCTGGCTACGTTATCGCGGGCGTCTTTGTGGAAGTCGAGAAAGGTCCTTGTGACTTCATCCTCGCTATATAACGAGGCTAGGCAACAGCAGAAGAGAGAGTTAGAGTTACAGATATGAGTCGGTCAGTGTTTCAGTGAGTGTGAGACAACTGTGCGTGTGTCGTCACATCGTGAAGAAGTTATAACGAGGGTTGAGTGATTTTATCGTCAGAGTCGGTGTATGAGAGACAGAGAAAGTGAAGACAGATAGTGAAAGCATTGAGTCAAGGCTACGTGAAGAAAACAGTTGGGAGTTGTACTATCACGAAAGGCTAAAGACTGTGTTAACGTCAGGAGAGGATTAACTGTGTTTTTGTGCAAAAGTTGAGAAGAAAAGTCTGATGTGTTGCATTCGCGTGACTTTCTCTACTCTTGTGCTAACCATTCTTACAAACTCTTATTCCTATATCTTCTCCGTGTTAGTTGAGATAAGCATGTTTACAAATTATCTTATTGCTTATTTCCTTGTGGGTACAAAGGGAATATGGGAATACACTAGACCTTAAGCGATAGTCAAATCCTTTAAAGCTTTCAAATTCGGTTCTCTTTTCACGTTTAACATATAAAAAATGAATAACGATATTCCATTTGACAGAAGCATAAGTTCTCCAAAGCTCACACAAATGACAAGGAATATCTCCGAAATGGTTCATTCTACAAAGAAAAAATGTATTTAGACATAAATTGTGTATTTGAGCAAAATTACATTTTTTGTACGGTAAGATTTGATCTATCGCGTTTTACCAGTTATGCAAAACTCATCCAGAGTAAACAGGAATACATGAGCTATAGCCAGAAAATTCAAGATTTGTCATAAAAATATCCCAAACATATGGCATCTTAATCAAAATTGTTAGAGCCATTTTCAAGAAGATCAAAATGTTGCAAAACTTTTCCATGTAAAGGGTAGTTTAGGGTGAAGCAATTTTCTTCAAAATATTCGTGTCGCATCCTTGAAATACATTAAACTTAGTTACCAACTTTGGTTTTTAACTGACTTTTCGTTTTGAGGTATGCTGTCCACAGACTGACACAGACACACATACACTCACTCACTCACTCGCTCACTCACTCACTCACTCACTCACTCACTCACTCACACACACGGACCTTTTTCTAAAAATGCTTTTTTGATTCCGAATTTTTGGGTGGAATGCAATACTTCCTCTGCTTTACTATACTTAGTGGAGAAAATAAAAAATAACTGGACTGGACTTTTATCATTTTGTCACAGTAATAAACTAATAAGTTAATCCAAAGTAATACAAACCGAAAGTTCATGCTGTGGAGCAATGTTTGCAAGACGCTAAAAGCGACGATATGACCTTCGATGTGAAAGGAATATTGAAAAAAAAAAAAAAAAAAAAAAAAAAAAAAGCATTTTACAGTTTTATATGGCTAAACGCTACTTGAAAATGCTCGATTTAGCCACAAAATGGCTAAATTGGCAACACTGACAGCGACGTACTCCGTGAGTTACAATTGAAGGCCAGACCTTGAATATTTGTAAACAAACATAGAACTGCGCTGTGCAGTCACTGTAAATTATGGAGGCACATACTTCATTAATCATGATATAGTATAGAGCAGCGATGCCCAACGTTTGCGAAAGACGGGAGGTTGTATTTACTTCCTTCTACTATACCCCGGACTTTAACACTCGCACGTGCATTGTGTTGCAGTGGCGGATTGGTTACATGTACGTCATTATTGTGCAAATGAAGTAAATATTGATGTAACGTTGTTCATTACTAATACAGATATCTGCAATTATACCCCTAACACTTTAGTTAATTAAGCACCGTTTGAAATAGTATATTATATCAGTAATACAACTATAAAAGGTTGTAGCTTCCGTTTAATTCTGTGTGGTGTCGTTTACCTCTCTTCTGCATTCACACGACAATGCAGAAGTCCTGGGACAGTGTCAAATATCCCTTCATCGCTTATCCACTGCACCACATCTTCATTTGTTCATCTTTGACTCTTGTTTCATGAAGTCGAGGACATCTGCAGTTATTTCCCTGCTCTGTAATGCCTTGCCAGTTAACTCTGAGAACGTAAAAGCCGTTGTTATAAATATTTTTACTGCTCTGTTTGAAAACACAGCTAGATGCGGAACACTTTCGATGTGGACTCCAGGAACATGTTCGCTGTGAAGAAGCAAAGGCAATCATATCGCTTACTCCGAGTAACCTAAACATTAAGCAATTGCTAGACTCGGCAGCTGGGCTGGACGCTAGAAGTTTTGCGCGCACTGTACAGAAAATTTAGAAAGAAATCAGCATGCCTTCTTCGTACACCGCATTCCATACTGTTTTTAGGGTACTGTATTGCGTCATGCTAGCATTTTATTGGCTGATACTGTCACCTCACTTGTGTAAGGCATTGCTATCACCAAGCGGAATATCCTCTATGTTTACTAACTTTGTATCTCTTGCAGTATTTAATCAAGTTCACAACAGCAGTTTCTAAGGGGCAGATTGTGAAGTTGTAAGTGTGAATGTTAATCTGTTGCAGAACTGCTGCTTTTGCTGTTTCTGAGTGAAGTTGAAACCTGAATGCACAAGTATAACCGCAGCATTTCTGTGTTAATTACTTTAACTAATTACTTTGGCAGCGAAATCTACATTTACACATCTGACAGCCGCCATGAAGGGTAAAACCACTGAACCTTTGTTGAAACAAGTTCAGTTCCCGCACGTGCTTGTGGCTACTGTGTGAGACTAAAATACGTGCATGCATAATGTGTACAGCATGGCGAGCAAGTAAGCGTTGCCAAAATGGACGGAATAATTTGTACAACTTCATAACTGGAGACAGAAGAAACGTGACGCAACGGCTGTAGCACAAGGTTAGCCATAAACAACCGTTAAATGTAAGCTGTAGCCTCGCCCAGTGTAAATACGATAAGCACTATTGACAGAGAGCTTCGACATCTGGAACGTTCTGGAAAGTTCCTACGGCTATATGATCTAGCAGTTCACGAGTGAGTCTCACGAAGAGGAGTAAGTCTTGTGGGGCATGTGAGTGACTTGAGTATTAACGTGTGCGTTTGTGGTGCTGTTCTCCGAGCGAGTTGGTGACGATTGTGGTGACGTGCAGAGAGTGTTACTGCTCAGCTTTGGAGACGTTTTATGTTCTACTCCAAAGCTAGCGAACCGTCAAACTGGACGAAGTCACAATACGGAGAAAAATTTGTCCATATATGCAACATTTTTGGCAAATTATGAAAACATACTCAAATACGAGAAATTGAAGAGGTTTTTCATTTCTTTTATCGTCCTTTAACTCGTTAGGTTATATGGGACGATGAATGAAATGGGTGAAATGATGTCCAGGTGAGCCCGGTGTCCATAACACTTAGTTACCCGACACTTATCTTTCAGGATAGGGAAAACCCTGGAAAAAACTTATCCAGGTAGCTCACCCACACCGAGATTCGAACTCGGGATATTTTGAATGTGAAGCAGACACGTACCCCCGAAATGTTATGAAATATAATTATATTTTAAAGTCACAACTTCTTGTTCTTTTTTTCAGGGTTTGGAGCAGGTTTACTTCATTGGTTTTAAAAGTAAGCTTTTTAAATTGTTTGTCCATATTTAGTAATAAAATATCCAAATAAATAAATTACATAGAGTTTATGTTGTTTAATAAGTTTGCTAAACGTTTAACTTCGAAAAGAAGAAATAGAATTTACTGTTTGCTTTGCCCATGCTTAACACTAATTGCGGTCTGCACTAAACGCATTGGTTCGCGAAAATAAAAACGCTTCAAGAATATAGCGATTTTCGCACATATCACGTAAACAAAATGCTTCATTTTTTAAAACTGTATCTGACTTATTGGAAAGGATGGTAGGAGTTCTTTCAGACACACTTCACGTTTTCTAAATGTGTTTTATAGAAAACTGCTCGAATAGAATATCAGGAAAGCCTGGTCCATTCCCAATGGAATTTTTTTAAAACCGAAAAAAACGCAAATTTTGCAAAATATTAAGAAAAAGGAAGACTTTGCCCAAAATAGTATTGATTTTTTCATGTGCAGTCAAATCTACTCACTGCAAAGCATTACAAAGTATCTTCTTCCTATACCAAGCATGATTTAGAACACGTAGTGCCGGTATGATGTCACCGCTGAACATGCTCGCACTGAAGGCCAGTTCAGTGTGTGACGTCACCACGCTCTGTACTGCTTCCGCAGCTGAAGAGGAAATAGTTTGAGGCATACGGGATGCAGCAATGTAGGAAATACAGGAAACATATCTGATCTTAGTAACACAACTAAGTCTTAACTAAACTAAACCCCTAGCGCAACAGCCCATGAAGGGCCAAGGCTTGCCGTCCAGCTGTTGCGTCCCCCTCCTCTACCAACTATAGGCGTAATTGGTGGGGTGCAGTACTGGAGGGTGGGACGTGGTCAGCGCCCCGAGCCCTCCCGGCCAGTCAACAAAGTCTTGGATGTTGTAATATTGATGGAAGAAAGCTTGAAGAGGAAGAGAGGATCAAGACCCATTGGAACAAGGAGATTATGGTGCAAGAATATTGTAAACTTTGATCAGTTAGCGCAAGAGAGAGAGAGAGAGAGAGAGAGAGAGAGAGAGAGAGAGAGAGAGAGAGAGAGAGAGAAGAAAACACTAATTTTGTTATTTGCATTTTCCCGCAAGTTTAAATTTTACACCTTTGGCTGCACTTTTCTCAGAAACTACTTAAGTTAGAGGGCTGAAATTTTTTGTGATGTTACAAACCATCTAGTTTAACAGAGTGAGTGGAAGGATAATTTTATCTGCAACATATTCAATTTTTAGTGGAATAATATTTTTTGTATACATAAACTTTTTTAGAACTTCTATTTCACTGTATAAAAAACTAATGGGCTCATATAGTTCATCAAGTACTTTATCTCTCCTAAAATATTGGAAGATCTATAAACAAAACTGTGGCAGATATGTGTCCCTAACTAATTTCATGAGTTTTCAGATTTTTATTCATAGACCTCACTTAAAAAGTCTATTGACAAAAATTAGGAAGTAATATTACAAATTTTGTATTATCAGCATGTCAAAAAATATTTATTGGATAGATGGTGTAATTTTCATTTGTTTATGACAGAAGTAACTTCCCGGAATTCTGATTTTGAAATGTATATAGCTTAACAGGATATTGAGCTTGGCACTCGTTTTACTGTCCTTAAAGATATCACACATTCTTAGGGCGTTTATTGTGTGTGCGCCCAATTCTTTGAAGATTACCTAATGTTTCACAAAATCTACATCTGTTGTTTGTCACTTAGCTTATAAAAATCCTTCTTAGTCACATTTAAGTTTTTTTTTTTTATTTTTTTTTTAGGTCCTTTTTCGTTAGTGTTAATGCTTTGCGTCATGAATGCATATGGCACGGGTATTAGCAAGAAGGTGCCCAAACTGGGATGCATCAAGAATGAATGGTCATTTTTTGCTCCCCTGTTTTTGTTTTACATTCCGGGGATTCCACGCATTGCTTCCTTGTCTCCCTATCTTTCCTCGTGAGAGTTAAATGCAGACCTTTGCATGAGGAACCCGTTTGGTAAGATATTAAATCACACTTCACTGTAAGTGTCGGACCTCGTAGCCGTGGTCATTGGAGCGTATGTCCTTGGCGCTGCGCCGTGCAGGGGGTCACGGGTTCGTCCTGCCTCGGGCATGGGTGTTTGTATTGTTTACTGAGTAAAACACAGGAAAACGCAGCAAAATAAAGCGGAGGGAAGGGGAATTAAAAAAAAAAAAAAAAAAAAAAATCAAAATAAACGATTGCAGAAATTATTTCGTTATATTAAAAAAGTAACTGTCAGTTCAACCGGTGGTCTCGTATCGTCCTGCTTTGTTATTTGCATTGTTATATTCTGCTATAATATACTTCATAAGCCATTTATATTGGAAGTTAATAATACAACACTCGATTATTTGAACATTTGTGCCCCTCGCATGATAGCAAGGCACTGTTTTCGTGACATCTGGTAACAAATATGAAAATATTCTACTTTTAGCTTTTACATTTCTATTACACTTACAACTTGTACCTAGTTACCTGCTAATCTCTGAGGCTGTCGAAGCTGGTCAGACACACATATGGCAGCCAAATATGTAGCTGTCTTAAGGGACACTGGGAGTGAAATTTGAAAGTCCCACATTTCTTGATAGATTTTTCTAAAATTTTTACTGTGTTTGTATTTATATGAGAGTAGGATGTACACCAAATTTCATTAAAATTGGATAATTCGTTTATGATATATAAATTATTTTATGAATATAATAGGCACATTTTCAAAATAGAGCTCGCGTCTATTGACTTTTCAAAATTCATTTATATTGGCAGAACTGATACTCCAAAACATAGGTAACAATTGTATGAAGAGATATTTCAAATACGTTTGCTGATTATGCTGTACATATTTTTTTAATAACAAAGAAAATTTAATCTTAAAAATTATTGATTTTTTCCATACAAAAAAAAATGTTTTTGGAATTCATGTTAATGATAACATTAATATTGAATCATAGTTTTGTTTATCTGCTATTTATGAATACTTTTGGAAATTTTCATTGAATTTGAAGCAAAACTCAGGCGCGACCGTCTTTTGGAATGTACAGAAATGTAGTTTTGAGAAAAACAGGCTTTTATATAGGAACATGCTGTGTACGTTAAGGGAAGAGCGCTATTTGAAAGGGCTGTAATGACCACATGGAGTGGGGGATATGAAAAATGTTATCTGATCCAAATGCACAGGTGTTCCAGGAACATTTTAAGGTAAAAAAACAATTTTCGACTTTTAGACAATTTTGACCAAAATTTCACTCCCAGTGTCCCTTAATTCGGGTTGGTCCTGCGTTCGAAGTCCCAAATATGCACGTGGTGATCAAAATTTCAAACCCATGGAAATCGCAATCTCGCAGTAAACTCGGCGTGCAGCCAGCCAGCTGTGGTCGTATCTCAGGGTCGTCGCTGTTAAATACTGGAATAACAATCCAGTGTGTCTTGTTTTACTGTAGAACGATGTATTTTCAACTCACACAGCTACAAATAATTGTTACACGACAAATATTGTGCTCTTTAAGCGCATTCCTTTACAATCCAATTACAACAAATAGCTTCAGTAACACAATCTTCAAATAATAATGCTCTCCTTGTATAAAGAATGTCTTTTCTAGGCTTCACTAATACAAAGAACGACAATTCTGGAATCTTCTTACGGAAGAAAAAATTTAAACGGTTGTTTTTCCGTAAGTATAGGAAACAAGTGAAGCACGATCTCTTGTTGCCTCTGTTTCATTGGTCTTTTAACGTAGAGGGCTTAGACAAGAAACGGTTTCATTTCCTAATAGAAACAATTTTAAAGCAACAAATGGCTCTTTAGTCAATCGTGTACTATTTAGGTAAATCACAGCATTTAGCCTTAAACTGAAACTTACTCCATTCCTCTTTTTCAGAATTGTTCACTCTTGGAACTGAGTTTATAACTTTAATCATACAATGATAATTCGTATATGAAATTTCATCGATATAATAACCTCAAACATGCTCTGGTTTTTCAAAACAGCATTAGTATTACGGCATACCTGTAAATTGGTAAACCGTAGAGGAAGTTGTGTAAAGGTTGACGCACCTTGGCCCGTCACGACCGGAACGGAAATTTGCAGCCGTCCGTTTTAGGCGGAAGCCGAAGCGCTCATTGCGTGGATATACGAGTATGATACGGATAGATACAAAAGTACACATAGTCATCTTTTTCCAGACTTACGAGAAGACCTTAGGAAACTTTCTCACGATGTAAGTGGTTGTGATAGTTGGCGTCTGCAACATCACACAATTGTGTATAATTTTGCACAGCCAATATTGTGGCCAATATTAATACTTCGTCATCCACTGTCGCAGGTGTTCGACTTCTGTTTATGGGTGTATGTGAAAAGCAGTACATTGAGGGAGCCGAATGCATACGTAATATAACGAATGCTTACGAAGGCCACCCGCCATCAGAGGAAGCTTCTGGGAGAGTCGCTTAGCAGACACCCTTTTCGGAATGAGTGGATGCTTGACGCTTCCGATCCGGCCAGTGTGCCCTTGCCACAACAGATTTTTTCTCAACGATGTGAAGCTGACTATATTACTGGCAGCACACCAATTTAATAAATCAATCTTGCTTGAGTTGGAGAAGACTTGTAAGCGACATGAGAATGTTTGTTGATTACAGCTTTCTTATTTACATTCTCAAACACTGTTATATTTTTTGCGTGTATTGAAACTGCTTGCTGAGGATGAACTAGTGCAAATCGAGCTGCCATACGTGTTTAGAGTGTTTTTTGCTGGACATTAGACTGAAGAGTTACTATCAGGGTGACCAGATTGCTAACAAGCCAAGCCACTGGCCGTTTTCAGCTGCTATTGTAGCACAATATCGTCCATATCTCTCCTCCTTTTGACAGAATAATTGGTGAACATAATTCGTCAACGCCAGACCCTAGATTGCATAATGTAAGCAAACTGGCCGTATATTTATTACCTTCAATAGTTATCGGAATACATTCTCATTGTTTCCTGTATCTCGTCTCAAGCTTCCCCCAGTTTCCCGTTATAAGCTGAGCACAATCACAGTATTACCTGGTACCACTAAACCAATAACTTGCTGTCACTATCAACCGCCACTAGAGATTCAGAAAAAATATAGTTTATTCGACGATTCCCACTTCTGGCACCAATGTAACAAAATGGCAAACCCAGTCCAATTACTTTTTTCTCCCTTATTTTCTTCTAAAACTTTTGCACAAAAACACAGTTCTCTTCTACTGATGTTAACACACTCTAGTCTTTCGTGACATTACAACTCCCAACTGTTTTCTTCTCGTAGCTTTGACTCAGTTCCTTCAGTTTCTTTGTCTCTCATACACTAACTCCGACGATACGATCACTCGACACTCGTTAAAGCTTCCTCACTTCGACGCGAGGTATCTTTCACGACGAAAGTACCACACTCACACAGCTGTCTCGCACTCACTGATACACTGCCCGACTCATATCTGTAACTGTCTTCTGCCGTAGCCTCGCCTCCTTATATAGTAGGGATGACGTCACAGGTCCTTTCTGGAACTTCTACAAACTAGCCGGCTGCCGGACACTCCTCGAATGCTATGGGAAGACCCTTTGAGTTGCCGCTTGATTGTTATTAGTCACATACACACAAACAGACGCGCGAGGCAGTCTAACCTTGAGCGCCTTTGTTTGCTCGCCGGCCTGGTATGTGGTGTGAAGTAACTTAGCCCCGACCGTCCTTTGTTGTGTGCCGCGCTCGGCGTCACAATAGAAATGCCGTTGTTTTGGCAGTCGCTTTTCATCAGCCACCCTGGCTACTAGAGTCAGTGTTGCGCAGCGATGTCCAACCTTTGAATCTTTGGAGGCGGTTACGTAATTAGCTGCCATTCACCACCTTCTCTTTCAATCGGAGGGTGAATCAGCTCTTATCCAGTGACGGACACAAACAAGCGATTCCATGGCAGTTTCTAAGTCATAACCTGAATTTTCTGGGTATGTTCTCAGAAGACCTCTTCATTCTGTATAATTTTTGTATAAACGGTAAACAGTAACAGACAGACAAAAACTTACTAAATGAACAATGTGGATCTCGTTAAAAAACACAATTTACCTCAAAAACTTGTTTTCTTTTTAGTGAACCATTTTCGAGGTATATTTTATTATTTGTTTGAATTTGCCAATACTTTTCTCAAATAGGAATGTTATTCGTTTTTCTATCTCTTTGCATTGTTAAGAGAACGGAATTTCAAAGTCATCGCATAGCAACCAGCGCCTAAAACACTTCACTATCACTTAAAGCCTATTGTATTCCATTATTCCCCTTGCGCCTACAAGAAAATTAGCAGTAAGATAATTTCTGAAATTCTTTATGCCGATTAAAATGTAGTAGATAGAGAAATAAGCATTTGCCAGAATAGTGTGTATAAGAGTGAGTATACCTCTCTCTCTCTCTCTCTCTCTCTCTCTCTCTCTCTCTCTCTCTCTCTCTCTCTGTATGCGAACAGTTTCTCCAAATTGAACTGTACTGAAGGTCTGTTAGCCGCCGACGATCACTTGGTGGATCTTCTAAGGCTATGCACTTCGACTTTACCACCAAATATTGATAGACTTCTTAAACGTAAGCAGTACCAAAGAAGTCACTAATTAACAGATGTTTATCTCACAAGATTGGAAAGTGCTTTCGTAAATCAAACGCAACGTGCATATGACCAAACCGCCACTGCAACACAATTGGGTGTTAAAAGAGTGGCACAGTCCGCATAAAGTGGAGAGAGGTAAATCCCACCTCCCCTCTATCGCAAACGTTGGGCATAGCTGGTATTGCGTTTTGCTTGCAATGTTTTATCGCTACTTCTGCTGTTTATCAGTTGACAAAGGAAGAGGCTAACAGTTGAGCGTATATTATCTACTTGGGCTACAATGGCTACAACTAACTGCATGATCACTAGACCCCGGATTTGTATGCATACTGAAATAGTAAAATATGCAAAAAAAGTTTAACAATACGCAACTTACATACAAAAAGAAATAAAACAAAAAGACCATAACCTGTTGGTTCTGTGGGTAATCTCCTACCAATGCAGTAGAACTTGGATAAGTTGAAGCTGAAGGTAAAAGATAAGAAATTCGAAATACCCACAAATTCGAATTACAAAAGTTCCGTGTAAAATTGGCATTTTAGCAATACAGGTACATCCATCCATCAGGACTTTCCATTTGTCTCACCCTTTTTGGACCCCTTCCATTTTCACTCGAGGCGCTGGTTAAAATGTCCTCCATATTCTACAGATAAGTTAACAAATTGTTCGGTCGTATCCCGTATCCTTTGGTGATTTCAGATTTTTTCTTCAAACCCTTTTCAACTTGTAGATGGCGGCGGGGTTTTCCGCAAAAGTTAGTCTTGTACTGGACACGCAGTTTACTGAGTGACATAGATTTGCAACACACTGAACTGTAGAAAGCTCAATCGACAACTCAAGGTGCACGTGTTTTAAACAAGGGGATGTGGGAGCAGGTATAGAAGCTCAGGGCCGTCGCCTAGAGAAGCTATTGCACCCCCAAACAGCATTCCAACTGCATTCTGACAAAACAAACAACCTGTGAGCGATGACCTTGCAGAAACTCATGGACGAAGTTATATTACATTTCCGCGTTTAGATTAATCTTCGACTGACATTTCTGAGCAAAAACTTCGAATTAAGGAAAATGAAAGTCGAATTACATGCGAGTTGTTTACATTGCTTTAATACAGAATTCAAGGGACCAAGAAAAATCTTCGAATTAACAACGATTTCGAGTTATAAACGTTCGAATTGTCCAAGTTCTACGTTATAAGAAAGGACTATACTACCTCACCATCATTAGCGCCTTAGAGAGCCGTAGCGAAACACTAGGAATTTGTTCATCTCAGCAACCCTGAAAATGCTGGACTCGACATTAAAGTTAGGGAGAAATTACTTTGTGATGGACACAAGTTCGTCGGCTACCTAACCAATGATGCCGTCCTAGGAGTTTGTCAGCCCTTCACTGGCTGACTCAGAAGAGCGTATGCCAATCACAAGCTAGCTTGTCCTTTACCTCAAACTTTATCATTTTGTACGTTTCTTCATCCTTTCGCACCATACCCATGCTGATACGGGGCTGAACTTGGACTTACATGGAAGAGCGAGCATCACTTCTTGAAGGCCCTAAAATATAGATTCGACACATAATCGATAGTTCTTTTTACATGTCTCTGTTACCCCTTCCCAATCCCATAATATTGTTTTCCAGATAGTGAATACATATCAGGAATGAATACATAGGTGTAGGTTATAAAACTAAAGGGAACACCTCACACACTGCGATCTACGTAAATATATTGTGTTTACCACCCCCTCAGGAGGAAAGGATGAACTGAAGAAACCACAGTAGGCTACAGGTGGCAGTTAGACAGTGCCGGAGACGTGTGGAAGTCCCTAAAAGCTCCAGGTTCGAAAAACCATCCCACTGCTAGAGCTGCCTTGAGAAGGCGATGAACGAACCGTCGAAAAAGCAGCCTTCTAGTATCCACAGGGAGTACGCTTTCCTTTGAGCAAGCATCCGCGTCATCTGCTCGGCACCACCTCACCCCACGAAACCTAAAAGCACATCTGAAAGATGAGAAGGAAGCGGAATGAAAGGGAAGTGATGGAAAGGAAATCTTGGTAGACGAGAAACCACACTATCATTCGTCTACCGACTAGGGAAAACCATGAAAACTCAAAGTTCGGCGTGGGCGGTTGACGAGAGTCAAATCCGGTACCCCCGAAAGCGAGCCTCACATTTTTATTAGCTCGATCGGTAGGTACATACACGCAGATATCCATTTCATATTGCGTACTAATTTAGAGACACTATTAAGAGCAAGTAATTGCTGAATAGCTTAAGGAGAAAATTATAATTTAATACCACATTTTTGCACTAATATTTGAAGCAAGCGATGTTAAAGACTGACAAATTGTCTGTGTTAGTGACTTACAAAGTGAATCCAAGTATAGGTATAAAAAGGGACATGCATTTTGCGTATGAACCCCTGAAACCAAACAACTCAAGTAGGTCAAGTAGATAATATATCCCAAAATTTAATGTTTTATATTTACCAAAATAATTTAAAGACTAACAAAAGAATAGATGTGTCATTTTTTCATTTATAGAATACGTAAATTTGATATCAATGAAATTGTTTGAATTTTGTGCGATTTGACATGGAATGACTCATATATGGTACACGTCAGACTGAAATCCTGTACCAGACGTACGTATATCGTAGGAACACTGTTTTTGTTCGAATGTAAAAGTGCCACCCTTCGCTTCACGACTTTCTCCAAGAAAATAAACAGCAATCAACTTACATTTTTGTTCATTGCATCTGTATAAAGATTTAAAATTTGCATGTAGGGAACATCTAACATGTTTCGCGTCGCATTCGAACCAGCAATTGAGCCATGATTATGATCTGGACCGAGCCGATTCTGCCACTGACCAACCTTCTGATTCTCTAAGTACATCCTTCATATTGAAACGGTCTTCTTCATTTTATTCAAACGCAGGGTTGCCAATGTTTAAACGTAAAATTATCGTACCGGCCACTCAAAATTATAGATTTGGATTCAAAATTATCGTACATCGTAAACCAAATGCTACAATAAATGTATCATAACACTTATGAAAATGTAATTGTATTGATGTTTATGGTATTCACTTACAAGATTGATGGCTTCAATCAGTATTACAACTTTAGTACTTATGTTTCTCGCACTATTCATCTGAAAGTTCATCATCTTCCTCAACAGTTGCAGCATTATGTAAATTTGTTGTTCAGATAAACTTTAACATGTCGGTGCCTTGCAGATTTTCGGGTCCACCACATTCTTTCATAAGCGGAGCCGACAGAATAAGTTCTTTACCGTATTAGCACTAATCTGTCTCTAATTTTGGTTTTTATTAAACCTAGTTTGGAAAAAAAAAAAACTTTCTCAAGAAGTTTTTCTGTGGGGCAATGAAATCACTGATAATGCAATCTCCGCCAGTTCTTTCAAATCAGTATTTCCACCACGTGACGTGTGTAACAGCACTCCAGAAACTGCCAGACTCAGGCATTTTCTTTATTTCTCACGGAAAATCACGTATTCCGAGTTTTTTTCCATTTCTCATCAATTTTCTGAAAAGTGCCTTCTTTATTGAGATTACTAGATCTGGACACACTGGCAACAAGAGGATAAAGGGTAGGAGGCTTAGAAGGATATGTAATGCTTGCCTTAGAGGGGTGGAGACAGGTCATGAGGGCAAAAGTGGTGTCATTGTTTGTAATTAATTTCATTTCGCTGGTGTGACAAACCAGTGAAAATGATATTTCGCCGGTATCGAAATTATCATACACCCCATAATTATCGTACAGGTTGGCAACCCTGTTCAAACGGTTATCAAATTCCTAGGTGGCGTGAGCTTCCGTTTCCATTGGAGTCACCTTGAGCAGAATCGATTGCTCAACGTTCATTCATGAACACGGGAGGATTTCCTTCCAAATGGTGAAGTAGAAGGATGTGCTCTGCTTTATGCACACGCCCCAATGATTCAGAAGTTTAACTTCCATTCCCTTTCCACTTCCTTGTTCGAGTGTTCAAATAACAGCTAACAAGTTGACCATATGAATGTTCTTTTTCACGTTTTAGATTTTACAATTGGATTACGAAAATAAAACTCTGAAATATTTATCAAAGAAGTGCTATTATCAGTTGTACAAATGATCAGAAAGAATGTGAAACTGCCCAGCTGTTTACGTGAGCTTATCCCACAAACACGGCGAGACAGAGTATGTACACGCTGTTCAGATGAAATCATATCTTCAGGACAGCAAGGTCTCATATATCGGCAGGCGCGAGAGGTCATCTATTCGTGTTTTATCACTGACTATGCGCCAAGGTACTATTATTTCGCTGTTCTAATAAACAAGGAAGAAGCGATCGTAGCGCTCGACAGCCAAGGTCAATACGCCTCGTCACTTTGCCAAGTAGTACCTGCAAAGACCATATTGTGACTAAAACAGTACGGACAATTTTAACTTGGTAAATCTAGGTTTTCAAGAGTTTCAAGAACCTTCCTTCGAACAACAAACCTGCAAGGCACCCCGTTTACTTCTATGCTCTGGGCATTTACAACTTCTATAAGGGTCTCAAAGGTCAGATTTTTGTTTGTTGGTTCTTTTTTTTTTTTTTTTTTTTTTTTTTTTTTTTTTTTTTTTTTTTTTTTTTTTTTTTTTTTTAGAAAGGCCTTGAGTTGAACAATTTATGTATTTAAATAATGAACACTCCTGTGATGCACACATTAGCTGTATCTCTTCTAAATATCTATTGGTCCAATTTGCCTAATTTCTTCAAATTTTGATTAACTCGAAAACCATAAAATCCATGTTTTAGTTCAGATGAATGCTTTTATGTGGGGAAAGAAGGATAGCATGGATATCCGTAAGTTGAATTGTTTTATGTTGGAGTTGTTCATTTATTGTTGTAACAAAATGAAAGCTTAGAAACGCAAACACGAATCCAAGGACCCACTGTTATTCGCTCTTCCGTTCGTAAATTTAAAGTTATCAAGATGACCAACTGCATTTATTTTTTAAAAACGGAAGGAAAATATATATATTACTAATAATATTACAAATATTATTTTGTGTAAAAATTGAGAGGACTCGATAACTAAATTTGGCGTGTAAATTAAAAACAGAAAAGTAGGGACATTTGTTCTCTTTATTAAGTGAATTTGCAGGAAATCACGATATCGAATGGGTGCAGTACGTTCCTGCCTAAGCGATAATGGAAATAGAATAGGTGAAATCTGCATGTAAACAGTTAATTGTTTCTCAGGAGTAGCGTATCCACTGTATATGCAGATAAAAAGAGTTGCTTTTGTTGCTGCACTATCAGGCTGGCGTGCGGAATCAAGGGCAACGGCCCGGCCCGGCCCGGCCTGGACCGGACCACTAGGGAATCCCAGTCTGCAAATTGAGAAAACCTACGTGCCGCACTGTGGCCTTGGTCAACCCAGTTTCGCACTACGGTCCAACTGCAGCTGACGATATCAAGGGTTTCCGGCTCGCAGAGTACGTAATGGCTTCTAACAGTGTCATATAGGGCATGTACAATTATATTTGTATAACAATAGAAGCCAGCGGTTATTGGGTTAACCCGAGCTTTTCCCCTTTTTTCACACTATCTCGCCCTCGCCTATCCCCTTTCCGTCACTATACTTCCACTGCACCCCTCTCGACCACCACGCCTCACTCACCTCTTCCCTTCCATCGCCCGTTCCATTCTCGCCCCATAATGGGAGTGCAAGCTAATTGGGTTCGCCAAAATTCAATTGTGACATATTTACTCTATTATAATATCTGGTTAGTTCTGGTGGCATTTTGTTTGTTCATTTGATTTCAACATCAGCAGCCGTTGTTAAAATATACGCATGGTAAAGACAGGTCGTAGTTGGTATTAATTACTATTGTTATTTTGACGGTACGAAAATTATCTGGTAGAACGTCTACCGTTAAGTTTAAAGTAAATAATCCTTGGTTGGGTAGAGGTCGTTGTACCCCACATGTGTTTATTTGGAATAGCACTTACGCAAGTGTTCAACACTTTTTAGTTGTTTTACAACACATTTCTCATTAAATGCAATGCGAAGCGATATCTAGCGTTGCGAAGTGATTTAATCAACTCGTGTTTAAAAACAAAATTTGATTTTCTGACTGACCTGAATCTAGCAATTCACATTGTAAAGTCGTTAGTGTCTCAGTTAAGTTACTTTAGTGTGAAGTCGGCCACTTTGAATTCTTGGGAACTGCCATTAAACGGTTTCCTCAGAACAACTTACACTTGGGAAGAGGGGGAAAGAAAGCTCGTATAGGAACGAGGGGATATAAATTGAAACGGAAACCTCTCAAAGATCAAATTTCTACCTCCCTCGAGCATAAAGTTGTTACCCCATCTCAAACAGTGGGCGAAGGGTAAAGTTGTCTGTAAGTGCAGAAGCAAAATGCGGGCCCTGCTGAAGACCGTGAATCATGTGCTTGCTCCTACCAGCGCTGCCGAGTGTGTACACACATCTTATACACATTTACTGAGAATAAGATCTTAATTAATTACTCTCCGATAAATAGTCTTAAAAGATCAATACCAATGTTATAATCGGACAATTTTATTTTCTGATCATGCTGCGACACCTAGAACGCGAGATAGTACAAAATAATTAGATATGTTTTGGTCACCAGTGTCGAAATTACGAGAATAGCATAATTATCACAGCATTTCTTTACTAAGAATTCTTTATGATTATTCTGCTGATAATGATGATAATAATGATAATAATAACTGCTTAAAATAATGTCACAATGGGGCCCGGGCCGGGTGGTGCACTATAACCTTTTCTCGGGCTCGGACTTCGTTGAGAATGTCGACCCGTGCAGACCTCTATACTGTATGCCCACGACAAGAAGGCTAGAGGGGAATGAAGGGCAGAGGGGGCTTGAACTGTGTATCTACTCCGGTAGCGGACCTGTTTACCAGGAAATGAGTGTATGAGAGTGCATATTTCTAGCTATGGGTGAGTAATGTGGCAACATTGTGTATTTTAAACGAGCCTAGCATTCTTGTCATACTCGGAAACTAGACATAAACACCATGCGGGAAGCACAAAATGATTACGCTACACATTCCTAAGACTTGCCTTCTTGTCCTGGGCACAGTGTGTGACACTACACGTGCTACGTCACAACAGTCGTTTATCTCGGCATCGTTTTCAAGAGCCTTGCGAAATTGGAGTGCAACATTTTTCCTGCTTTCAAAAGAACATAGCAACACAATGCAGTATAATTTCCTCTTTATTTGTGTACGAACTTTTCATCAAAAATATTTATTAGCACTCGCACATGTTGTCATTTAAGTTGTTTCTCAGCTACAAATGTTTTACACAATAAAAAATTAGCTGTCACAAAATATCCCAATTAAATTTTGCCGGCAATTAGGAGCAGACATATTATCACCTTAAGCTATCTTTCTAAACGTCAGAAACATTATTGTGAAATCAAGAATAGGGCTTTCGCGTCGGTGACGCATGCGCAAAGTAGGTAAAGGTCGTGTACTGTGGTTCAGTTGGTTGAGTAGACCAACGGCGTCATATCCTTCACGAGTGGCGCTACGACCTGCAAACCACTCGCCTTCATCGAGTAATACTATAGTACCTATATCTTTTCCAGTAGAACGCTCACAGATTGCTCATATTTCTTATGGATACACAAACAAAACAGGTGAAGAGACTTTTAACAGCTGAATTTATTAGACTTTTTCTGCAGGAAATATTCCAGAAATTCTAAACCCTCTCTAGCAATGTATCCCATTAAGAGATCCTGGGACTGAAATTTGTAATTTCTATATTTTTATAGATATTAAATCAACACTTTGCATACTTAAGGGTGTTTATGTTATAAACTACCACACAAAGTTCCAGTAAAAATCTGTTTTATACTTTTGAGGGAATTAATTATTCAATTTATTCACAATCCGAAAATACCTTAATATTTAAAATACCCTAGGCGCATCAAGAACTAAAATATCACAACAGTTATTATTTTATAAACTCTAATTCCCCAACAAACACTACCAGTCTCTGCCAGGAAGAAAACTAATTACTTTTAAATAATTAATTTCTTTACTTTGATGGACATTAAAAGTATTTTAAAAATTTTTTGTGTATATAATTTCTTAAAGCTAAACGAACTTTCAGACTCTGAAACCAAAGACTGAAGTTGAAGTCACATAAATGGAGCATATGTTGGAAAAGTTATAGAGGCAGAGCACAAAATTTAATGCGCATGGAACATATTGTGTATTTTTCTACACACTTGCATCAGGTTACCTGTTTGGCCTAAAACTGCTCTATTGCAAATGTCACACCTTTCTTCCTTTGTCTAGTAGTCTCTCTCCTCAGATCCATAGCTTAACCCTAACATTACCAGGGAGGGGGGGGGGGGCATACATTATGCCCACCTTCTGTAATTTTTCAAATTTTCTCTTTTAATGTTTGGTTAAAGGCATGCAGTTAATAGTTATTGTCTTCACTGTTTCTACTAGTGAACTGCGTATTTGTTTCAAATTTTTCATTGTTGGTCTTTTTGAGAAACAATGAAATGTCAAGGTGATCATAAAGTTGGTTTAATTGGTATAATGTGATTAATGTAAAAAGTAGAAAGGAATAGTTAAACAACGTTGAATATTACCTTTATAAACATGACATGATATAATATCCAATTTTAAAGCAAATTTGTTTTAAAAATTGCTCAGGCATTTTGTTACTGGTTTTGGTCACAAAGTACCCCCCTATTAATATAAGTTATGGAATAAGGCTTGCTAATGCTAGGGTTAATCACTTCTTTCCGCTGAATTTGGTTGCTTTTGGCTCATATTTTGTTCAAATACTACCGAAAAGGGGCGTTTAAATGTAGTTCGCATGGCATTTAAAGCCTGCGCTAGAACTTTAAAAATGGTAGAATGAAAAAAAAAAAAAAAAAAAAAAAGTGTACTACTAACCGATGACTGAAGGTTAGGGGAACATTTATATGCATAAACCTAAAAATTGTCAATTTGACAATTTTCCGGCCATTTTTCAGTCCTAGAGTCCCTTAAGAATTCTGTTTATTTTGTGTCTTATCCAGTCTTCTGATGTGGTGGGTATGTGGTACCTTGTACCAAACCTATAAACTCCCCATTCATTTTAAATAAACAACATTTTTGAGCTCATATATATTTAGACTAACACCTAGTGCAACAGCCCTGACGGGCCAAGGCTTACCGCCCGGCCGCTGCGTCCTGCACCTCTGTCCACAGCAGGTGTCATGAGTAGGGTGCAGTATTGAAGAGTGGGACGTGGTCAGTGCCCCGAGCCATCCCGGCTGGTTATGCGGACTCCTCAACCTGGGATCGCTATTTCTTTATCAAGTAGCTCCTCAATTGGCCCCTCTGGGATCTAACGAGGCTGAGTGCACCTCGTGCCGAACCTTCTAACAGGAGAAAATCCCCACGCCGGTACCGGGAATCGAACCCGGGTCCTCCGCACCGGAGGCAGGTGCCCTGCTACAGCGCTATGGAGGCAGTCGTGTAGATGTGTGATGATATATGAAATTAAAAATATCTGAATTAAAATACCGAAGGGTAGTACAGAAAAGTTGGAATATTAAAGTTGCAATAGTTTTCCCTAATAAAACCTAAATCCGTGCAACACCATGCTCTTGATGAAATCATTTGGCATCTAACGAGTCATCAACAACTTCCTCCGCAGTGTGCTGGTTCCTACCGCCCGAGATAAAGTTGGTACTCCTACACTTTCCCCACTCCACTCCGACTGAATGTTATGTTTCCAGCATGCTTATCGCACATAACCGTTGGCTATTATACAGTAGACGAGTTGTCATGATGTATGGACGTGTGTATTTGGCGACAGCAACCAGTGCTGACACCGGATTTTCCGTCTCTAGGGGAATCTTGGTTACACGAGAGCTGCGGAGCGACTTCTCGATGACCCGTTATTAAAGTAGTTTTCTGTTATGAAGGTCGATGGGCGCGCAAAAAAAGGAAGATATGACTGTATACTTCCCTCTTCCTCCCGGACACACCACCCACATTAAATTATACAACAGATGCTCAGCATAAATTCACACATGTGTCATCATCTGTATGTAAGACAATACATTGTAACAAAACGACAATTCGACGAATGCCACTCCTGACATCAGTGTGGCAAAACAACAAAATCAATCTAGTTACTTTTCTATCACTTTATTTTCCCTCCAAAATGCTATCACAAATACAAAGTTCTCTTCTACTGACGTAACAGTGTATAGTCTTTCGTGATGTTACAATTCCCAACCGTTTTCTTCTCGTAGCCTGACTCAGTCTTTTCACTGTCTTTCTTCAATTTCTCTGTCTCCCATGCACAAATTTCGACGATACAATCATTCGACGCTCGTTAAAACTTCTTCACCTCGACTTTCACGACGACAGGACCACACACAGCTGTCTCGCTCTCGCTGATCAACACATGTCTGTAACTAACTCTGTCTTTGTATCGCCTTCTTGTAGATGTTGGGGATAATGGCACTGGAACTTCTTCAAACATGCCGGCTGCACTACAGCTCTCGAAGGCTCTGGAAAACGCTTTGTGTTGTCGCTTTGTTGTTAGTGAAGTGTTTGCTCGCGTGAGTGGTGTGAGGAAGCTTGACCCTGAGCGTCTTTGTTTGCTCGCCGGCCTGGTATGTGGTGTAAAGTCGCTTAATCCCGACCGTTCTTTGCCGTGCGCCGCGCCCGGCGTCACACTATATAAAATGTTTTGGGAACCTTAGTGATGAAATAAATAAATGAGGTAAGATGGAGACAACCGTATCACACGAGCCCAACAGACTCATTACATGTGATTGGCTGGAAGATTTGGAGCGGGCATTAATCTTTGTCACTGCGCATCCGACACTGACCTTCCGAAAAGGAAATCACTTTATTCATAATGCATTTCTAAGCATTGTTTCAATACAACTGTCCTGTTAATATAAATTATTACCAGGATTATGGAATTTAGCACTCCAGCAAAAATGCAGTGATAGCTTCATGAAGAATGTCCAACTCGTGGCTAGTACTGTCAACAGGAAGCGTATCAACCACAAAGCTAGGAAGGAAATTTTAATCCGAGTTTCCTGGTCTGTTCATTATAAATGTGCTATTTGCACTCGCTTCCTTGCAATCACATTTACAAAGCAGGAGGTAAAAAGAACAATAGAAATTCACAGTCTTCTGCTCCCAATTACTTTTATTGGTTTCGAACAACGCTAGGACCAACCTTACATGGAGTTACAGCTAATGAACAAAAGTACATGGAAAGTCAATTTAATCAATGCATGCATTAGGTAATTACGTCGTAATGTCGCATTCATTACGGGGTTTCCCTTCACTTAAACGCCGTCTTTAACATCCAAGGTCATATCGGTGGCTCTGTCTTTGGATAGTTGCTCATATTCGTCTACAGCCGTGTTAATCTGTGGGTTTGTTTACTGTTTGTTTTCTGTTTAAACATTAATTTCATACCTCATATTTGCACTCATACCTCCAGACTCTTGGGAGGATGGGGAATGATCCTGACTAAAGAAAAATGTTCATCCTTCAGCTTGGAATCGAACCCGGAATCTCTGGGTTTGAAAGCTAACCATCAGATCATAGAGGCACCCTCAGTTTGTGGATGGCTAAGATTAGCCGGCGTAGGGTTTGTGTTATGTTGGAATCGTTAGGGTGCTCGTCTTTGCTAGTGCACATCGTCGTCAAGGTCTGATCGCCCTTCGGATCTCCCCTTCATCCCTTCCTCTCAGTTGGAAGCACAAAGGGCCCACTGTGGCCTACGAGCGGTGCTGTGCTGCTGTTACTGGAGGCTGCCTGACTTTTTCTATCTCTTAATATATCAAAATGATAAATGAGTTCAAAAGTATTGGAAAGCGCGAATGCTAATGGCTTCATTGCCAGATGCAAGGCACTAGAAAACAACAACAACATATATCAAAATGAACTCTAGAAGATGTGCTAGCATAATTGTGATGCAATGTGGTTTGTTATATATGCGAATAAGTGTTAGTTATCCTGCCACATGTTATCGTACGTCTACGAGTTTTACTCCAATCTCCAAGATCTTTGTTATCGGCGGGGGGACCTTGGTTCTGTACACGTCATCCTGCGTAATCTCATGCATACTTTTTTCCTGCTTTAATCTGTAAGTGGAACTTAGGTGTAATGACACCGAGTATATCGTTTCCATTTTCTGAATGAACTTACGGATAAGAAGAGTTAAGATTTGGAATTACTTACATAGGAATTGAACTCGAAAAATAGCAAATGAAAGCGTACTAGAACAGAGCAGAGATAAACTTATGGGGGGGGGGGGGGCATGTAATGGAATATGAAATATACACTATCAAAAGCTGTTGTCAGCCCATTATATTAATGTTGCTATTTCTCCGGTTCTCATGGCTACGGCTTTTTTGTATTGTTAAACGTCCGCTTTTACTACTACGGCACCGCAGGCGGTGACACTGATGTTACATGGAATGAAGACGAAGCACCGGTGGAATGAGATGGCGGGGGAAGCCGGAGAACCCGGAGGAAACCCGCCCCAGCGCCGCTTCGTCCACCACGAATCCCACATGCGGTGGCCTGGGATCGAACCCGGGCTGCTTTGGTGAGAAGCGAATGGTCTATCATGGTTACGGCTGAGGCTGCGTTGGCGCCTCTGGTTGCACGTAATGTAAGCCAGCTTCAGATATTACTGTGTGCCTAGAATTATTTCCCGACGTACGAACTCGTATTCCTGCCAGGCATCATGAGATGGTGGACAGACTGCAGTTCATGTAAGTGAAGTGTCAGTGTGAGCTAAACGAAGACTTAGCGAAAGCGGAACTGGGTTATTAAGGGACCATGGGACTGAAATTTGAATTTTCTATATTTTTATAGGTGTGAGCTCAATACTTTTCAAACTTAAGGGTATTTATGCTATAAACTACCACACAAAGTTTCAGCACAATCTGTTTTATAATTTTGAGGGAATTGATTATTCAGTTTATTCATAATGCAAAAATACTTTAATATTCAAAATATATATCACATGTGCATCAAAAACTGAAATATCACGAAGTTTTATTAATTTATAAACTCTTAACTGCCTAAAAAATACCATCAATCTCTGGCAGGAAGAAAAAATAATTACTTTTAAAGTAACTAATTTCTTTGCTTTGATGGAAATTAAAAACAAACTATTTTTGTGTATTTAATTTTTTAAGGTTAAACAAAACAGATTTTGAAAACAAAGACTGAAGTTGAAGTCATATAAATAGAGCACATGCTGGAAAAATTGTGGAAGCATAGCACAAAACTTAATGTGCATGGAGGAGACAGTGTATTAACAAATTTAGAGTCTAGAAAAAACAATTTTTCCACACAGATGCAACATGATGATGAGTCAGATTACGTGACTGTCACACCTTCCCTGTTTTGTCTAGTAATCTCTCTGCTCAGATGCATAGCTTTTCCTTGCGGCGAGATGCCACAAATCACTCCTTTTCGCTGAATTTGGCTGTTTTTAGCCTTTTTGACCCATATTTTGTTCAAATACTGCAGAAAATTTAAGCAGAAAAGGGGCGTTTAAATGTAGCGCATGTGGCATTTAAAGTCTGCGCTAGACCTTTAAAAATGGCGGAATCTAAAAAACTTCATTGCCAATCGACCTCTAAAGCAGGCATGTCAAACGTCACTCCGAGGGTGTGAAGAGAGGGGTCTACCCCTCCTTAACTGCAGTAGCACGCACTAGTAGAACCGGTTTTCGCTTTGTTTTTCCCGTTTTCCGATTTGATCATCACGGAGGGAGGGAAAATAGGGGAAAATTTTTCACGCCTGGTGAGTGCTGTTTGACACCCCTGCACTAAAGGTTTAGTGAACGTTAACATGCATAGACCTAAAAGTCGTCAATTTGATGTTTTTTGGGTGATTTTTCAGTCCCAGGGTCCCTTAGATGACAGTGAAAACACAGTTTAAGTACTGGAGAATGTAAATGAGCTTGTCGGTTTAAAATACCGGTTTTGGCAACAGCATGAAACACCTGCGAATCTGAGAACCTCATAAACTTGTGGCTGGGGAGCCATTTAAAGGTTTTTAATGGAGTACGAATATCATCCTTACATACTGCTAACAAATGACGATGGCTGCTGCAAATGCTCAGTTGTTATGTTCACCTCACCTTCCGACGCTTGCTTATGGACATTTCCACTGCGAAGGGCTAAAGAAGCTTAACTAAATGATAGCGAATGAACGGGTGTATTTATTTGAACACAAGTCTAGAGACATCTTCGCACGTGTCCAACAGATAGCTGCACCTTTATAGTACACAGTATAGCAAAGAAAACAAGGCAAAAGATTGTACTAAAACAGCAATGTCCAACTTTGTCTCTTATGAGCCAATGATGTTACCTTGTCGCTCTCACCCATCTGTGAAGATCTCCCCTTCACTCATTTAGGTAAGCAAGCATTTGAAAGGTTTGCTTTTAAGTCACATAAATGCGTCAAGCTTGGCGAAAGGTAGGTGGAGACAAATCTGCTCTCCTCTCTTTTGCATAAGGTTAGGCATCATTGTACTTGGAGAAATAACCACTACAAGAAAAAAGTAAAATAACTGTCAAATGTAGCAGCTTAAATAAGAATAAAACACAAAAACAACAATCAACGTTTTTGTTGTGCTCTATTATATTACCTAAAGAACATTCAAGAAAATCAAATTAACACAATTACATGTTTAATGAGTAAAATAGCATAAAATAAAGCATCAACAAAAGAATAGGTTTAGTATTGTGTATGCCCTCCCTCGTCCCCTACTGTTAGCCTTCTGAGACCTCGCCTGTCCTCTTCTCGTCGTCTTTGCCTGCCAGTAGCTTCCAGCATACCCTTGGCCCTCTATTCGAAGCGGTAAGGGATCGTGGTAAATATGAATAACTGTGCAGTACAATAGCAGCCAAAATAAACATGCAGGAGTATACAAGATGTACATTGGCTCCAATCATTATGACAATGTCATGTGACATTGCTATTGATTAGAGCTTTACATCTATAGATCGGCAGAAACAACAAGAGCGTGGCGTGAGAGAAAACGTTATTCAAAAGTGATTGATGAATAATTCAAATGATTCCCTGCAAATAAATGTTTCACTTCTATCGTGTGTATTTACGACACACTTTTTTTTTAAATCTTACACCTGAACTTTAATTACACATGAGAGGAATTACCTCGTGTATGAATGCATATTATTGGGAACATCGAAGTTCAATTCCAAAACGTCCTCACCTCCTAGAAAGTATTTGCAGTTTACATAAAAATAAATAGAAGTTCTCATTTTACACTGTGTGCATATAGTCTCCCCAACTGGATCACCCTATAGCGTGTGCAACATTTATTCGTTGTGTTCTGTCTGGAGCATTTATTGAAATATGCATAATAGGTTGTTTTATTGATTTAAAAATGCACTGTCAGAAGTATTGCATCTTTTTATTTCTTTCGTATGGCTAATGTTTTGAAATTTGTGTTTAACACCATCTTATTTTGTTACAGTAAAACCACTTGACCAGAGGTTGCCATGGGTCTTTCAGAGGCCTTGGTAATGCAGCAAGTTGACGTCAGAAGGAGTCCTCCAAGGTACGAGTTTTTAGTTACTTCTGTTTTACTTAAAAATCTGTTACGTTTACATTACTTTCTGTACTTACTATCGTTCATTTGTATATAGTTTCCATAAACAATACTTTAGTAAAGCTTATTTTTCTATCCACTCTATGTTATACAAAAATAAAGCTTTGCGGAAATGGTTTCATTATACCTTATGTTGAAGTTACAAGGGGGCTAGCAAGATTTAAAAGGTAATCGTACACATAGGCGTCGGCAGACTCTTCCAGGGATGGGGGGGGGGGGGGGGGGGGGTTTGGGCGCATATGGCAGTTTGCAAATCAAACAATGTTAATTCATTATTTTGCTGTCAAAAGTTATAGTATTTGTTGTGGATAACTGTATTAATTTGTACTAAATAAAAATTGTTCTTAACATCAAAATTGAAATAGTAGTCTAACAGTCAATAATTTATTGCACATTGAGTGCATTAGCTTCCAAAAGGGGGGGGGGGGCCCTTCGCGACGCCCATGGTCATATATGCTGAGCTAGAAATGCCATGGCATTGCGAGAAACCCCTGAATAGTTATAACACTCCAAAAATTGACAAAATACTGAAAAATCAAACCAATAACAAATAGTGCTCAATGTTACAAAAACTTATTTGAAATAAATTTTCGAAACTCAACTTTTACTTCCGTAACCTTGCTCAGTGTTTTCATGTCCCTTTCTTTATTTGCTCTCACTTTATACACTACGACCATGCAATCACTCGACGCCCTTTAGAATCTTTATACGACGCACGCGACGTAACCCCCCCCCCCCACACACACACACAGACACAGAGACAGAGAAACAGATACAGACAGACATAGACACAGACAGACACAGACAGACAGACCTACCCATGTTCGTAACTCAACTCTAAAACTAAACTCACTCTATTGTTGCCTCGTGTCCTTATATACAGGAGATGACGTCACACCAATCGTTCTCGAGATCCATACACCAATGCACCGTAAATGAATGGCTAGAAGTCTCGATAAGGCGCTAGAAGAGTCCCTTTTGTTTCTGCCGTTTCCATTGTTACAGTCACGTACACACAAACAGTTGCGCGAGGCAACCTGACTTTGAACGCTTTCTTTTTTTTCTCGCCGGTCCGGGATGTAGTGTGTAGCAGCCCGGCCACGTTCGTCCATTGTTGTGCGCCTAGTCCGGCGTCACAATAGTTATGTTTAATTTAGTTTGTTTTTGTCTACTTGTTAAGGTTTACTATTTATACAAAACTCCTCCCCAATGAAGAGGACTTCACAGATTACTCCCAGAAAATTGAGTATGCCTATTTTATTTGACATGTAAATATCTTAGACATGTGATACTTAAATCAAAATTGTTAAGAGACTAGTTTTAAGAAAATAAAAAAAAAATTAAAAATCTTCCATGTAAACAATATTTTGGGGTGAGGGCGAAATTCCTGAAAATCTTTGTTGTAATTTTGGAAGATGCAGAACCTAAGTACTCCTGCTTAACCCACTCGTGACGCCTGTGGAGGGCGGAGGTCGGGAATATAATAATAATAATGATGATGATTATAATAATGATTATAATGATTATAATGATGGTGGTGGTCGGTGACGGTGACGGTGATAGTAATTATATTATTGAGAAACAAATTTCCTTCAAATTGTTCCGTTAGGTAAAACGATCAAACGTTGATTGTCAATTAAGTCAGTTTACATATAGTGAATATTTACGCTGTTAAAACAGAGAGATATTAAACAAATAACCTGCCTCTAAACTGCAGTAAATTACTGAAGCAGTTTGCTCCCGATATAAAATAATTAGAAAGAAAGCGGTAACATAACCTCGCTTTCACGTTCACTTTAATCCTTGGAGAAATAAAAGTTGACATTAACAGTCAGGGTAAATTTTTAAAATATAAAAATGAAATTAAATTAACATAGGAAGAAATATACAATCATGTCAAAATATGCACACTGTCAGTTTATTGCATCTCGTAGAATATTGGCAATAATTAACCCCGTGGCATAACAGCCCATCCGGACCAAGGCCTACCGCCCGACCGCTGCGACCCCACCTTTTCCCACCACAGACGTCATGAGTGGGGTGCAGTACTGAAGGTGGGGCATGGTCAGCGCCCCGGTCCCTCCCGGTCGGTTATGAGGTGTTCTGGACTTCTCCACCAGAGGCAGCTATTTCTCAATCAAGCCGCTCCTTAATTGGCCCCTCATGGACCTAACGAGGCTGAGTGCACCCCGGACCAGGTCTCCTAGCGGAAGAAAATCCCACGTTGGTACCGGGAATCAAACCCGGACCCCTCACTTGATAAGCAGTAGCGCTATCACCGCGTTAGGGAGAGGACCATTGGTAATAATTAGGCATAGGAATTTCCAAGCATTAAAACCTGAACGGAAGGAAGTAAGGTTCAATTGCTTGCTTGATAATTAGGGTCCGGATTTTTAGCTGGAATAAGCCTTCATTTTATGTTTCTGCTTAAAATAGGTTTTGCTTCGTGGATCAGTACATGCCCCAATAAGTCTATGTTTCTCTTAGTCTTGTGAAATTTATTTAGGAACTTTTTAAAATAAAAGTTCACATTATCAAAGATAGCGTTAGCTTTTTTTTTTCTCTTAAAAGTTTACATTATCAAAGATAGCCGTTAAAACACAACTGGGATAGATTTTCCTGTTGTTTTTGTAGTTTTTTTGTTTTTTGTTTTTGGCATTACAATAAATACCCATTCGAATTCTCTGGCTCAAACGATTTCTTGTTATCACGCAATTCATTTTTTATGAAGAAAAAGTTCCTTCAAGGGAACATGACGTCATTAGAGCGCACGGCATAGATGCTAGTGCAGCAGGTTCTAGGGGTAATTAATTTTCCTGTATACTTTTTTCCCTGTAGTACTGAATTTATGACTTGCGTGTCGCACACAAGCTATACCTACGTGTTCATATACCTGCGAGATCGTGGACGGATTGCTATTGGGGGATAGCACAGCGAGCTTTCAATTCTGTTTCATTTTCAATTTCACAGAAATACTTGCTTTTACTTTAAGCATGATGAAATACAAATATCACCATAACCAGTAGCTTCCGCTCTATGAAGACTGCGTTGGAACAGTACATAAGAATAACCGAGGGAGATGGCTCCTCGTTCGGGAGGTCGTGGGTTCGATTTCCGTCGCGGACCTTCCTGAACCATGGTTTTGTTCGGGATTTTCCCCGTATCGTTGGGCGAATGCTGAGAAGGATAATTAATCACTTCGTTCATCGTTCATCCCGTTAGTTTTTGTAAGATCGCAAGTGTCAACGAAGGCTTTAGGTGCAGCTTGACAGGGATGATATGAGCACAAGAATTCTTTCCGTCTCTCGTGGTCCGTGGGATCCGGGCAGGGGGGCGGTATATTGGGGCGTTGAACCCCGCTGGGGTCCCCCTAAGATGGCCCCGGAAGACCTAAAGACTTTGATGTGTCGTCAAACTTGGGAAACCTCTGTTAATGTACCGTTAGTCTGGATCTGACCTCCCGGTGTCTCCTCTCACCTCATTCTTCCTCCCGGGAGTGCCCCGTACGAACCCCCTCCGTATCTCTCCTATTCCTATACCTAATATAAGAATGCGACCAAACTCGCGAAGAATGACAATAACCTGGATTTGTGCTTAAAATGACTTACAAATTACTTATAATCTCCACAAAAATGCCCTGTCAGATAAAAGTATTTAAAAATGTAGAGAAAATGACCTTCAAAAGTGGTTTAATTTTACTCAAGAGTGAGCCACGTGTTATTTCCGCATAGCGACACCCTAGCATCATTAGAAAAAGATGTAAAGTCATCAAAATCCGGTCTATACAAGTCATTAACGTATGCTTAAAGGCAGGGACGTAACAAAGGCTGGCGCAACCGGTACATCGCACCAAAGCCCCCAAAATCAGTGCGCGCAGCGAGAAGCGGAGTACTCACCACGCAAGAGTCTGTCTGCAGCATTCAGTACAGCTCGGCACTGGGGCAAGTTGTCATCACGGCTGAATGAAGACTCCTTTTGACAAAGAAAGACACTGCAGGAATCCGTACTTTTCGGTAAACAAACTGTTATTATTCCCACGAAATAATCAACTGACCTCCCCGTCTTGACATAGTGACACGTGTTATGAAAAAACGGCACAACCTCAAACTGGCAGGAAGCGCAAGGACTAGTGCTATGATTTCCTCCCAGTAATGTATTGTCTCTTACGCTCCTGCTGCAGCCGGGTTCCGAGCTGTTCTGCACTAACGGAGAGGTACCCTAATAACAAAAACTTAATTTTTAACTCAGTTAATCACTACAAATATTAAACTGTGTGTCCTCTCGTCCCTTAACAACTTTTAAGCTTTTTTGCTTAAAATCTAAATCATATGCCAATATAAAACAGAATTCACCGAAGTTTAGGCATGGAACGTTTCCCTCCTAAATTTCCTTTCCCAGTTGTCACTTTGCTTATCATCAGTGTCCACCGTCTGTGGTGCTGTATGCAGTAAGAACAGGGCGAAGCACTTAGAAAACAAAGAAAAGTAACTTACCGTAGCTCAAGGTAATCAACTAACCACTAAATATGCAACTTGCCCGTCACTTGGCACAACACAGAAAATAATGAACAGCCAATCACAGGGGAAGAAACCAGGAGTCCAGGTGTAGAAGGAAATCCATTAAATGGTAGTTTCGAAGAATACAAAATAGTTCACATTGTTTACATTGTGGCCGACGCAGCAACTATACCTGTTGTGCACAGCAAGTACAGCCTATCTGAATATGAACACGATAACAGGGCCACCATTCTAGTGCTATTCCTAAAGGTAACGACTGTGCCGCTAATGTAATGTATGTAATGTAATGTAATGAGTGACGTCATGCAAATTGATGGCGGGGGTAACATCTGTGTTTCCTACTTGAAATAAACAAAAGGCTGCTGATAATGCGAGCGGACAGTGTATTCAAACACGCACTGTGCCGCGATGTTTACTACACGGAAGTCGGATACTAACCTCACTCCTTTATTGTCTTATAAATACAAAAGTGAACTCGACCATAAACTACTGCGCAACTTGGAGCCATCCGCCAAGTCTAAAAGTTACCCCTATACTGTAGGCCTCTGGCGAGAAAACATCTAAGTGGTCGTCTATTCTCTGTAGGAGTGAGAGGGGACTGTACCACATGGCAGCTTACGATGATGTCATAAATGGATCTACCTCCATTAAATACATCGCACAATCTCACCGTTGCTAACACAAGAGCATGTGTTTTCTAAGACACCTAAGCCTTGTTGAGATGTTGAAAGCCTAGCCGTAATCTTTCTCAGACAACGCTAGAACTGTTGACGCCAAAAAATAACCTGCGAACTCTATAACACAATCTACATTGATAACGTATAATAATGTATTGACAGCGTACTTTATATTTCGTCACAAAATCACGTGACTGGAGAGTTTTTATTTAACCTGCATGTAGGGCAGTGGTATGTGGTGACAATCTATAGTAGACATGGCCAACAAACTTCGCTCTACTTTTACAGCCATTCTACGCCATAAATTTCTTTATTAAAATATCGCACATAAGTTTTGATTTTTCTTTTCAAATTCTCTAATACTGGAGTTTTCCTACGTTTATCGATTATTTCATTCTTCTTTGCATAGGGAAATGAAGAGAGATTTCGATTCAAAATTTCACAAGAGCTCTCTTTCCTCACACTATGTGTTACATACTACTCCCCGCTGCACTCATGCTGTCATATAACACAAGCGGTTTGCAGTTTCACAATTGCTTCCAATAAGTTTGTTCTTAATTACCAAAACATATGCAATTCTGTATTTAGATGTGAAACTTCAAGCAAACATTCCATTAAAAACATCTGCAACATCACGTAATGCAAAATGGTTAGTGTGACGCCGGCCAACGACAGAGGCAACACAACGAAGGACGGTCGGGGCCATGTTGCCACAACACACTGGCGCGGCGCGTAACAAGGGCGGTCAAGGTCAAGCTCCTCCACATCACTCACGCGGGCAAACACGTGACTAATAACAATCAACCCAAAGGGTTTTCTAGAGCAATCGAGAAGTGTTCAGCAGCCAGCTTGTTTTTAGACATTCGAGAAAGATCTGGCTACGTCATCGCCGGTAACGAAGCTTGTGGAGCGCGTGAAGGAATACAGTTTTTTGAGTCGATCAGTGTGTTAGTGAGGGCGAGACAGCTGTGAGAGATACCTCGCGTCGAAGTGAGGACGTTTTAACAAGTGTTGAGTGATTGTATCGTCGGAGTTAGTGTTTGAGAAACAGAGAAAGTGAAGAGAGACAGTGAAAGGAGTGAGTCAAGGTTACGAGAAGAAAACAATTGTGAGTTGTAATATCACGAAAGACTCTAGACTGTCTTAACTTCAGTAGTAGAATACTGTGTTTTTGTGCAAAAGCTTAGTGGAAAATAAAGGGGGGAAAAAGTAATTGGACTATACTTAGTCGTTTTGTTACATTGGTGTCGGAAGTAGGATTCGTCGAATTGTCGTTTTGTCACATTATCATCATCATCGTCGTCATCATGATTATGATGATATTATTGTTGTTGTTGTTATTGTTATTATTACTGTTATCGTCGTCATCACCGTCACCGTCATCATTTATAAATAGGGCTCGGAAGTTCATGCCCTAAAAAACACTGAAATATGCATGCAAATATGCTCTTAAAAACTTGATAATATGCCAAGAAATATGCACTATTTAATTAAAACAATTAACGTCCCTTTGCGGTAGACAAGACGAGTTAGTATAAATAATAAATAAAGTTACCTTATTCTTTAGAGGTTGGAGCAGAAGTGGTCCCGCTGCTAGTATTAACTGCTAAATTGCAGTTCACAACCAACACTTTGCACAAATTTTCAACTGTAAAACATCGTCTGTTGTCTCGCAAAACACTTTTGTAACGTGCAAATCTTCTCTCCAAGTCATAAGATGTAATCGGGGCATATTTAAATGATGCTAACTGCTTCACACACACACACACACACACGCACGCACGCACGCACAGACACAGACACAGACACAGACACAGACACACAGACACACAGACACACAGACACACAGACACACAGACACACAGACACACAGACACACAGACACACAGACACACAGACACACAGACACACAGACACACACAGACAGACACACACAGACACACAGACACACACAGACACACACAGACACACACACAGACACACACACAGACACACACAGACACACACAGACACACACACAGACACACACACAGACACACACACAGACACACACACGCACGCACGCACGCACGCACGCACGCACGCACGCACGCACGCACGCACGCACGCACGCACGCACGCACACACACACACACACACACACACACACAGAGTCAAGTCTCTTGGTGAGACATGATTTTCTTTTGAGGATGTCTTGAATACTGCACATCTGTTTATAACCAGAATTTTTTGAAATTACATAATTCACTTTCTCTTTCACTTTTAGTCCTATGCTACCAGGAACCGAACTTAGATCACATATTGTTTTTTTGTTTTCAAAGACAGTGATTTATGCAAAGGAGACCCTACAGCTTCCAATGCCGTTGTGGCTGTTGTTAAGAAAGAAAAATGGGGAGATATGAAACCAAGATCCTCTTTTAACCCAGAGCCTGACAGAATATTTTGCACAGTTTCTATTGATGAAGCATCTTTCGAGTCCAATGAATTAATAACCTCTTCGGCTATTTCTATGTGCTCAGCATAATATAAAACTGCATCGATCCATGTTCCCCATCGATTAACACTGGTGCAGGAGGAAGTTGGATATTAGGTGCTGTTGATCTAAACAACTTAACCCTTTTAGGAGATTTAACAAAAATTCTCTTTGTACAGGACACAAATCTATCTACCAATGGGAAAGAACCATTGTCTCAGAAATGCTACCAATATGAAAAATATTATACAGATAGAAAAAAGTAATAAAAAGCCATAAAAATCATTAAAACATGCAATATAGGGGCTATAGTATTGAAATAATATGCATTTATCAAAAATCAAGAAAATATGCAGTTATATGCACCATAAAATCATGTCCAAATAACTGAAAATTCCGTACTTCGTGCACATAATGTAAAATCATACAATTTTAACCCCTATGAAAAAACATGCAAATGCATGAACTTCCTAGCCCTATTTATAAAGAAAACAAATTTGACTTACTTTCTTTTGTAACCTCTAACAAGCAGTAACCTACATTACCCATATGGGGGTAACAAGCCAGAAATATCTTGCTTCTGCAAAGCGAGATGTATTGACTGCATCTCCAACTATTGGCCATCAGCAAACACTCCAGATAACTACTTGCAAGATTGCAAGCTGAGTACCAATTTGTGTGTGCTCTCGGAAATTATATCGCTACATTTTCTTCAAGTTTGATTTTAATAAAAATTTAAAAATGAATGTGTTACTAACAATTAAAGGGGAAGCTATGTTTCCTTTGTTTCCATGGATTACACACTCCTGATCTAGCAATATTAAAGTAGCTTATGTCATATACTATAAGTATGTGCTTCTCATACTAAGAAAATATCTCTCTTTCCAAATATGTAAAATATATACAAACTTAAATTGTAAGAGTTTGTAACTTTATAAATTAAGATTTACAATGTGTTTGTGGTCAATTTTTGCCCATTAAAGTGTATTTGAGTACACTTGCCCCAAGAGATCAATAATATCTTAAACTTAATTGCAAATGCAAAATCAGAATGCCTTCCATATTTTGCAGGAGAAACAACTGAGTAGATTCCTTAATAAGTATAAACTTTTATATAGTCAAATTCCTTTGCTTCTAACATCATTGTATATGGAAGAGGTCCAACATCACCTTTCCAGGGAAAAAATAATTCTTTGAGAGAGGAGGTGTTTAACGTGTCCTTCAATTGTTTGTGTTCAAATCCAAAAGTCAGCATATAACTCTAATTCTCCATTATTGGTGAGTGTTTGTTTATTTTTATATTATTTTGTTGCAGGAGTGATCCTATTTTGGATAGAACCTGTGGTGACGAAGTGAAGAGGAGCAACTCCTCATATACAAACACAGAAGTGAAACCTACCTCCACTAAAACTTTCAGAACTGAGCAAAAAATTGAACTAAAAACAACAAAACTTCAAAATGATCTTAGTGCAGAGTCAAAACCTCAGAACATACCATATGCAAAAGGAAATGTAACCTGCAAAATTGAAAATCGATTACGGAACGTGTCTACGATTGACAAAACAATACAAGCCAATAAGTCTTTATCATACAGCAAAGGCGATGAGAATGAAATTCAGAAAAATAAGAATTTTAATGACGAGAAAGAAAATAAAGTGGATGAAAAATCTGTGTGTGATGAAAAAGGCAAATTATGTAACCTTGTAAGTGAAAAGTTTAAGGAAGAAAATAAGAAATCTGTTACTAACAAAGATGACAAATTTACAGCTAAAGAAACCCCAAAACATGAAGCTAGTCAGCATGCAATACAAAATGCAGAAAAGGAAAACAATATTTGTGCGCAAAAAGAAGCCAAAATACCTGAAAAGGTTACGATCAAGGAAAAGGAGGGGGTTGTTAAAACAGCAGCAAAGGAAGGTGAGTTAATAGTTTAAAATGCTAGTCAAGATTATTACTCTTTATGCTTATGCTAAACTATTTTTGAGATATTTTGAGTTATCCAGGAAGTTGCTTATCCCCCAATGGCAATAGCCCTCAGAGTTTTGGCTCTAATAAATAACCCTATGTAAAAAATGCCCAAAAGTGCCAAAATTTGTAAATATGAATTTTAGTGTTATTAAACACTACAAACCATCTATTTAGGCCTATGTAGCTTTATTTCTCTTCAACCTTTTAAAGGATGTCTTATAGTGATATGTCTGTCTGTAAGAATGGCTTCTTATGCAATTGTAATATGGTTGAACCTGATATGTGTGTATTTCAAGGGGAAGAGGGAAGGTTACTTGCAACTCAGAATTACTTACAAATTACATTTTGATAATACATAATTTTTTTTAAAAAAAAAGCAATACGTTGGACCTGCGTGTATCAAATTTTACAAATAACAAAGATATGTGTGTACGAAGAAAATTTTATTTTGAACTTCGTTTTACTGTGTATGGTCTCTTTGCTGTGGAGATATGAATTTTTGTTGACTGATCTGGCATGTCTACTACAAATAGTATATAATAATTGGGTCATAAGCTAATGGCAAAATTCCAAATTTTTGAATAGTGGTTTTACTTACTTATTTAGTCAATTCTCTTGTACCATGTGGTGTCAAGGTCCATTTCTTCCATTTCACATGATTTCTTGCGAGCTTGTTTACTCCATTGATATCCAGCCCCCCTTCAAAATCCCTTCAATCCAATCTTCCCAGGAATGTCTAGGCCTGCCCCTTGATTGCCTTCCCTAACCCTCCTAGCTTGCCAAGCCTTTTTTTGGATTCTCTCCTCACCCATATATTGAACATGGCCAAATCATCTCAATTGCTTATTTTATATTTGTTGTTATAAAGGCTGAATTTTCAAATTTGTTCTTATTTCTGATTTCTAATTCTATCTCATTTTGTTTTACCTTCCATTCTTCTCAAGTATCTTATTTTATTTGAATATAATTTGCTAATCAACTTAGATTTTAATGGCCAAGATTGCCACCCATAAGTTAATGTTGGTACATAAGTTGTTTTGTATGATCTTCTTCGAGATCTCTTTCTTGCTAATGAAGTACTTATTTAATGAATGACACAATATTCCAGTTGCTGCAATTCTGTTGTTCATGTCATCATCTATTCTTCCATCATTGCTAAATAAAGATCCCAAATATTTAAAGTTTGTTGCTTGTTTGATTACGTCCTTTCCTAATTTTATTTTGTGTATCTTAGATTCTGTGCTTATTACCATAGATTTGGTTTCACAAGAACTAATTTTCATGTTTATTTTCTTTAGTTCTTCATTCCGTACATTTAGGTTACATTGCAAGTTATGTTGTGGTTTTACTATGAATTGATTATTTTGCCACTGCCATTATTCTTATTACTTTTTTTTGTTAGAAATATTATTTTGGCATCTGTAAACTTTCCCAAGAAGTTTATTTCATAAATGACTAAAGAACGAAACTAAGCATAATACACTTTACGCAAAATGAATTTAATGATTTTATATTACAAAACATGCAGAGGCATTTTGGGTAAGATATGACCAGTATGATCTTTCCAATTCATATTGAGATGGAGGGGGGGGGGGATTATTTTCTCTTAATTAACACACTTGAATGCAATAATATTGAATTCCATGAAATTTTAAACAAAATTATAAAAGCATTAATATATGTTGTACACACAATACTGTGGAAAAAGGGCAGCCTGAAAGTAAACTTGTAGGATAAAATTCAGCTAAATAATAAGTAAAGAAGTTTATAATATAAGACTTAAAGCTTTCATGGTGAGCGTTATTAATTAAGGCTTCATGGGTGATCAGCCGTGTGAGATTTAGGAACATTGAGCTTTCGGCCATTGTAGACTCCATGACCTCCATCAGAAGGAAACTAACTAAAGGTGTCATAGACAGCCTTTCTAACTGAAAATTGGGCTATCACACAATCCTTGATGTGAAAAGGTATATGTGTTTAAGGACAGGAATTATAATAATTATTGTAAAATTTATTTTATCCAGGCAAAGGAAATGCAGAACAAGATGCAGGAGTGAATCTTCTGGAGAAACAAATGGCTGAAATGCAATTAAATGCTAAACCAGAGTTAACTAAGGAGAACATTGTTAAAGCTGAGGCTGTACGAAAGCTGCTGTTGAAGATTAAAATAAAAGAATCAAAAAGTAGCTTACAGAGCCCCCAGGAAGAAGAGGAGGGGTTGGTTGAAAGAAGCCCTGTTCAACAGTCATTTGTGGTAGGTTTCTGTGCTAACTTAAAAACATTAAAATAAAGGAATGGTGAAACTAGTATTTTCAATTACTCGGATTCTGAAAGGTTTACAACATTCTCTCGACTATATAATTAAACATGTCACCAGTTCTAGTTGAACAGCTTTTAAATTATTATCACCATCACCATCACCACCATTAGTATCATCACCACCATCACCATCACCGGTATCAGTATTAGTATCAGTGTCGGTCTGGGTGGCTCAGTTGGTTAGACGCTGGCCTACTGATCCCAAGGTCGCAGGTTCAAACCCGGCCCAGGCTGATGGTTTTTAAATGTGTTTAAAAACGACAGCTCCATGTCAGTAGATTTACTGGCATGTAAAAGAAGTCCTGCGGGATGAAATTCCAGCACACCGGCGATGCTGATGTGATCCTGGCAATTGACAGCGTTGTTAAACAACAAAATAATTTTTTTAATTAGTATCAGTATTATTAGTGTTAGTAGTAATACTATTACTGTTAAGTATTAGTATTAGTATTATTATCTTTATTAGGTTGGTAGCTTAATATAAGTTTTTATAAAATGATATGACGAAGGCATTTTAAAGAATAAATACATCAAAATAAAATAGGTGAAGCTGATGCGTGTATATACAGGTGTCCCAGATTTCACATAATAAAATTGAAGGAATTGCAGATGGAACCCAGGTAAACATTTTCAAATAAGGATCTTCTGGTCTTCAAGGCTTAATTACTGAGTTGTGATGCTTTTTAGGCATAATGATGTGTTTACTGATTGAGTCATTACTAAATAATATGTAAATTGTGGCATGAATTAAAGGATCTTATATATAGAATACCATTCAAAATGACATATCAATTGATTTAAAGTGTCCAATACAGGGTTAAGCTCCTAACCTACAAAGTTTCCAAGGGAAACAAAATCTGCTTGTTGTAAACCAGATTTAAAATTTAAAAGGAACTGCATTTCACAGTTCAAAACAACTGAATGGTATCATGTCCAATTCATTCAGTTTACAAAGTGATAATGCAACTCAGATTCTTAAATAGTAGCTTAACATTTCCCTCCCCCTTTCTTCTATAGCTTTTGGGATGGATATTCCCCTTAAAGCTGCATAAATGGTTATGAATAAATTAAAACTGCTAAAACTTACAGGTTGCTCACATAAGAATTAAAAATATATTAATTTATGCCAGAGCATAGGACACATTATAATAATAATAATTACATAAGGGGTTTATCCTCTTCTGCTCAGGTGACTAAGCATTGAAAGTGAATAAATAATGTTCTCTTTCTTTTCTTTTTAAAATGGTATAAGATTGAAGTCATCAATAAGCTATCTGCAACAGTTTTTATTATGTTTAATAATTAGTTCTGGTTGAACACAAAAAAACAGAAGCATAACTGCAGAAGATCATATTTATTTTATTTATATACTTATTTATTTATTCATTAATTCATTCTCTCATTCATTCAATCAATCCAATCATTCATTCATTTACGTATTGTTTACCTATTTATTTATTTTTATTTTTTGCCAAAAAGGATGATATTTTTATCTAAGACTAATCTACAGGTTACATATAGCAGAAATGTAAGTACAGCTGCATAACTTGGAATATGGTCAAGCTGACCTGAGTTATTCTACAGAACATTGCAGTGAATAAAAACCTAGTATGAAAAGTTGCATTAATTTTATACACAATATTAGTGATCTGGATCACAGTCAGTGTACTATTTTCTATCAAGTGCATAGATATCTGAAATATAATTGGTCATCATTGAATCTTGCATCTATTGATGTGAAAGAAATAATATTTTAACCATTTTTTATCATTAGTGCTCATCCCTTAATGACCACATTCCAAGAGGTTTTAAACCTGTCCCTTGCTCTTCTGCTAATGATAGAACACAATAGATGAGGTCCCTTCGGTATACTCTTAGCAAAAGAGTTTGTTGTTGCCAAGTTGGTTACAGTTGTGCATTTAGAGTGTTATTAAAGATACTGCTTGTTGAGTTACACCTCAGGGTGACCAAAGTAAAAGAAATGACAACACCATTCACGCAACCAGTTGGCACTCTGAAAGGTAGTGCGATGAGAAAAGCCATTAAGGCATGGGCGATACTATACATTAGACGTCTGCACGGGCTCGGGCCTAATTTGAGAAATGCTTGTGGGCTCGGGCTGGGATAGGGCCGGGCTAGGGCCGGGCCCGGGCTTGAAAATTAAGGGAATAAACAACTTAAAATGGATTTTTAAAATTTTTCAGCCAAGTTAACTGAACATTTATTTTCAATGCTGTCTTACACCAGCATTAGAGGGTTTTGAATTTTAGTGTGATATATCCTTCAGTTTCCGAGTTACGAAATGTTGAATCCGGATTTCATTATGTTATGCCAAATGCTCTACACGACGAAATTAAAAAAATGCCTATTTTTAAGGCTCTATTACATTTATATGATTATAATGTACAAATCTGCCATACAAATTTGTTTTATTAGCCTCAGCTCAAAAGACAATAGTTTTTAAATTTTGTCGCTTGAAATTTCTGGTATAAAGTTTTATAAGCTGCAAGTTTCTTTAGTAACTCAAAAGCGTTCAAAAGAAAAAAAAAAGTATATGGCAGATTTACTTGTTTGTGTTTTGGGAATGATACGAAGAATTGCATGAAAACTGGATAATGTGGCATTTTCAAAAAGTGAATATGGTGAAAACATAATTTTCAAAAACCTTAAATTTTAAAATGAAAAACATTGCTATTCTGCATGTTTAGGGTACATTATGCAACTACAAGTATTTGTAATATAAAAACTCAAAACACATTTAGTATTTTTAAAGCCATGGAATACAAATGTAATGTTTTGCCAGATTTGTACTAAATTTCAGTGGTACATTCACTTAGGAGGCAAAAAATAATGTATCATATTTCTTGGTCACCAATGTTGAAATGCCGAGAATAGCACAATTACCGCAGCATTTCTTTACTAGGAATTCTAAATGATTATTCTGCTGACACGTTTCAAATGCTGCTACTGATGCTAGTCAAAGCACAGAATGAGAGGGTTTGTGACCAGTGTTGCCAACCCATACTCAAGGAGATAAGCTAGATCGTCGTTCAAAATAAGCCAAAAAGCCTAAATATGATCTGAGAAAAAAGCTAGAAAAAAAAGCTAATGATTTATTTAGCTGTAATTATTAGTTATCAATATTCTATAACGAAGTAGTGTTACGTACGTTATTGACATGTTCAATGTTCAGGCCTCCATGGCTACTCCTGAACTCGCTGAACGCAATTTAATCTATTCTATGTAATAAATACTACTACTTCATTTAGCTTTATGTTAATAACGAATGACATTACTACATTACCTCATTTAGAAGTGGAGCCGAACTTCCTCTGCATCATCGGGGTCGATTTCGTGAATTTCAGGGAAGAGAATTGAAGTAGTATGTTCCTCTGGTGTTTGTGAAGTACTTGGTGTGTCATCACTCGAACCACTACTATACGAAGCCAATGTCCCTATTTTATTTAATACTTCGGGGGAAACTGATAATTTTTACAACACTTGCCCATCCGACGCCTGACCTGATTGCTGTAATTGAATTTAACATTTTTGTTCCCATTCTGTTACGGAGTTGGGTTTTTATTATGTTCATCATGCTAAAAAGCCTCTCTATCTCGGCATTGGACCAAGGTAATACCAGCAAAGATACTGCAACGTCAGCTAGCTCTTGAAAGGGATCAACACCCGATGCATCTTTGTAACTTGCCACCTCATGCCAGAAACGCAATGTCTGTGAAGTTTCCTTCCAGGTTACAGTAATTTAAGTTCTGCCACTGAAATTCTGCTTTTGTGATTTTTTCAGGAGGAATATTTAAATATTTCATGACTGGAATAAGGGACTCTTTCACTACTCGCAAACAATTTTCAACCGACAAGATGGATACTTTTCCTAAAATTTTTACATTATCGGGAAGTCTTGCCTGCAGTTCACAATGTAACTTCAACAAAAAAGTGATACACCGTTTCCTAAAATCCTTTTCGTCGTCAGGAGGTAATTTTAAACGCCGAAGTTTCTCCTCCACTTCATAGCCTAAATACGCATGCCAGTCCACATAATTCTCAAGGTTATCAATAAGGAAATCTTCTTTGCAAGTTGGGGGTACAAATTTTCTTGCTATACTCTCTACCAAAAGTACTAAATCCTCCAATAATTTACACGGATCTGCCACTTGCGATTCAAATGATTTATTAACCCTTTGAACGTCGCTTAGTATTGGTCGAATGAATAGGAGAAATGCATGATTTTTTTCATCAACATACATAGCATGCAAGAGTGAGGCAGAATAGTCTCTCTCTCTTGATTTGGCCATGCTAAACATAGTCTTAAGTTCAAGCCATTGGTCAAGTAATCTGACAACAGCACTTTCTATTGAAAGCCACCGGGTCTGACACACTTGTACAATTCTGTGAGGTTGATGACCATCGTTAATAGCAGCATACAAAGCCTTATATTGACTCTGACGTAAAGCCGAGTGGGTAAACCAATTGTAGGTTTCGCGTATGAGAAAATCCAGGTTTGTTGGAAGATATTGAGCAGCGGAAGAGATTGCCAGCTGCAAAGAATGGCACACGCAGCCTATCATTATGAGCCCTGGACATTCTTGGCGCAATCTAGTGCAAACTCCATTGTTGACGCCTGTCATAACAGCAGCATTATCAACGCCGATACCCTTTAAATTCTTTATATTTAACCCTTTCTCACGCAATGTTTTCAAAACACAGGCAGCGATTGACTCAGAGTCGCAAGATTGTAGCTCAGAAAAAGCTAGAAATGTAGAAATTAACCCACCGTTTCTAAGACTAAAATACACTATTGCAATTCCCAAAATGTTGGTAACACTGATGTCGTTTGACTCGTCAATAAGTATACTATACACTCCAGTCCCTATATCTTCTCGCAATACTTTCTCAAAATGGGGACCTAAAACAAAGTTCACCAACGCACTACATTTTGTCCTGTGCAACTGAATATTTGCCGCCGTTGGACTGTCACTAAACATAGATTTGCAAAGTTTACCAAGGTCGTCAATACTCAACAGTGATGAATTACACGCAACAAAAAGTGAGAGAGAAGCTTCGGCATTTCGTACCTTCTCAGAATCTCTACTTAAGCTAAGAAATTGGTCCAACCTTCTTGAAGAGCTAAATGCACTAGATGAAGCTAAATGCTTTTTAGTTTTAGCATGCTGCAAAAGATCACTGCGTTTTGCGTTAAAGATAGTTTTACAAAATTTGCATTTAACTTTATCTTTATCACTCGGCGCTTCTAAAAGCCAGTCCTTAAAAGCGGGGTCACTAAGCCACTCCTTTCGAAAATGCTGTTGATATTTTGGAGGCATTTCACACGAATACGAAGTAGTTTGTAACAACAGTGTAGAATAACAGTTAACACAATGACTAAATATTATCAATCACAGAATCACTATACATGAACCGACCACACCCATTTTCAATGCACTACTTGCACTTGTAGCACACCGAGATGAGAGTGCGTAATGAAGGGGCCGGGAACAACGCAACTGAAAAGTTTCTTTAGGTTTTAAGTTACTGTAAATAATTATATAATTTCTTGAACCAAACACAGGCCACCTGCATCTGTTATGCTAGGGGGAGGAAAGAGGAACAAACAAATACCATCAGCAATAAGTCTGCATGGGATAAACAGATACGTGTTTTAAATAACACACACACATACACTCAAAGTTTACTGCCAGTATAAGCAGAAGTGAGAAGCATAAACGCAGTTAATAAATAGCGAGTAGCCTAGCTAAAGTCCCGGAAACACCAATATCTGTACCACACGCAATTACTTTGAGGGAAGTAGGCTAGAAAAATCTCTCCCGTGTATGCTGAATAAGATGTTATTATTTATTCGTTATCTCAAGTCTCCGGTTTGAAGAGTAGGTATTTATTTTCCGTCCTCTTTATTATCCACCATAGTTTACGTTTTAATAGAGGGTTGTGTTACGATAACGGAACCTAGCTCCCTCATCGCTCTTATCTCGTGCTTCTAACAAAACAGTCATATACTTCCATGGATTCATTTTCTTCAGGGGTGTCCTAATACTGCCTATTTTTTACAAATGTCCTATTAATGCAAAAAAGCTAAAATTCCCGCTAAGCGGGAATAATGGTTTTTTGCCGCTAACACGAAATTTAAAAAAGCTAGATTTAGCGGGAAAAAAGCTAAATTGGCAACACTGTTTGTGACTATATTATTTCTCACCACTCGGCTGCAATTCAATCCATTCCACGTATAATCTTACACTCTTATCTCGAACCCAAGGCGTATTTGATTATTTTATACTGCTAGTAACGCATGTTTCTTCCTGCTTTGTAAAGTGTAAACACAGCATCAATGTTTATACTGATACAATTATTACAGTTTGTTTTGTGGCTGACGCTGGAGTAATGTTACTGCATCATTATTGTTCAGCATTTCTCCAAATTGAAACGTTTATTTTATTATTATCATGACATGAATATATATATATATATCAGGGCCATTGCCCATTAGTGAGCATCACCAAGTTGCAACATACAAGTTGTGACACTTATTTTTCATAGCCCTTCTGTCTTACAACCAAGTTATATGTAGAAAAAAAAAAACATCTCGTCAGCATTTGATACTGGTAATCAAAGACATTGAAGGGACTTTTCGTAGAAAAGGTGGTACCATTCATCAAGTGCGAGTATTGAAAGAAATTTTAGTGCAGCAGGATTAGTTATTCAAGAACGTCGAACCAACCTGAGCAGCAAGAGTGTGTATTCCATTCTTTTCTGCACAATTTGAGTCATTAAACATGGTGAGTCCTTAGTCCAATAACTTATAATTAATGTTTACTTTGATTTAAAATATGCACAGGCATGCACATACCCATCGTAGAAATAATTATAACCAGAGACCGGAACTTAGGCGGAATACCTTTTCAAATGCGTCAAATTTATCTTCAATTTGAAAGTTAATCTGTACGAATTATACCTTTGTGATTGAAATGCCACAGTTTTATATTGCCTTTTTCTGCCTTTTTAATATGTCTATTTTACAAAATATATGCTTTTTGTTGCCTTTATTTCATTATTTATATATTATTTATTAATTATTAAACATTTTCTTTAGGTAGGTGCATTTTATTTCAACAACCGTTAGACCGTGACAATGAAAGTTACTTCGCCGAATGTATACTATTGTCTTTAAGTTGCAGACGACATAGGAGTCCCTCATTCAATTCATTATTTTCTTTGCAACAATGAGTGCTGCCGCGCAAATAAATGTATAGATAAAGAAAGCATTTGGATTACCACGTGTGTTTATTTTAAAATGCAATAATGAGCAGTAAGGGGTCTAACTTTGATTTTCGTTTAGTTTTCATTGCGACGTTGTAGCTAGCAGCAAGGTGCTGAAATTCAATGTTCCTTTACGCACTAAATTACACAGTTATGTTAATACTTTTGGATCCGGCATATTTTGTACCGACGGTAAAGTACTCACATGCAAAATATACGAGCAGTCAGTGAACTACGAAAAGAAGTACTTTATATCACAACATATCGGCACAATCAAACAGGGCTATAGGCAGAAGATTCCTTTGCTTCCAACAGTAATTGCAACATCGAGTCAAAAATCCCAGTTTGCATTCGACTTATGTAGCTTTCTTCAGCGCCAGAATCCCTTTCTGGAAATTACAGAATCCTATATTATCACAGTTTTTGGAGAAGTATACTACTAACCAATCTGTACCTAGTGAGTCAAGTTTGCGAAAATGTTATTTGACCGAGTGTTACGGTGACACAATGAAAATAACTAAAGATAAAATGAAAAATAAGATGATCTGGGATATCGACGAATATCGACGAGTCAACTGATACATAGGTCGTTTCATTGCCAATTTGTTAATGGACGATTAGATCCTACAGAAGATGAATCAATGAAATCATTCCTGCTTACTACAGAGTGTCTTGAGAAAGTTAACAATCGAGCTATTGCGCAGTTATTCACCAGTTCATTAAATTTGCTGCGGCCTTAAGAGGTTCAATACGACGCCTTACTTTTCATCAGTGACGCTGCATCATATATGAAAAAGGCTGGAATAGCGTTAAAAGTGTTATTATTACCAAACATGCTTCACATGACCTGCGTAGCACATGACTTTCACAGGGTGTCAGAAGAGATACAATGCTTGTTTCTGGATGTTGGCAAATGGATTTCCAGTATTAAGATCTTTGTGAAAGACTCATCAAGAATCCTGACATTTAAGTACATTGCACCAGATGTAACTCTGCCCCCCCCCCCCCCCCCCCCCGCTCCCAACCTATCATAACGAGATGGGGGACATGTATCGCGGCAGTACTTCGTTTAAAACTTTGAAGTTCTTTAAAATATGACGATCAGTTAGTGAATAGTGTAATGTATTATTGGGTTTCTCTTATTGCCTGTTTTAGAATTTATAATCCCTTTATTCTGCCTATTTTAACTATTTATAATGTCTTTTTGCCTGCCTATTTTAATAATTTATAATGCCTAAATTTCTCACCTCCTAATTTATGCTATGGCCAATTGCGGATAGCTTACAACAAATTGAGTACATTAATATTGTTTTATAATCGTATAGTGCCCCGATAAACCCAGAAACACACCAATAACCTTTTCTTCAAACTTGGAAAAAAGGATTATTTCTAAGGCTTTAATGAGACAATATGATCTCAAAACATTATTAATGTACTAACGTTATTTATGCAGGTACCCAATATTCGCTAGCGTAAGAATTTGGACCAAAATTGGATTTTAGGAAATAAATAAATAAATAAATAAATAAATAAATAAATAAATAAATAAATAAATAAATAAATAAATAAATAAATAAATAAATAAATAAATAAATAAATAAATAAATAAATAAATAAATAAATAAATAAATAAATAAATAAATAAATAAATAAATAAATAAATAAATAAATAAATAAATAAATAAATAAATAAATAAATAAATAAATAAATAAATAAATAAATAAATAAATAAATAAATAAATAAATAAATAAATAAATAAATAAATAAATAAATAAATAAATAAATAAATAAATAAATAAATAAATAAATAAATAAATAAATAAATAAATAAATAAATAAATAAATAAATAAATAAATAAATAAATAATAGTAATAATAGTAATAATAGTAATAGTAATAGTAATAGTAATAATAATAGTAATAATAATAGTAATAATAATAGTAATAATAATAATGATGATGATGATGATGATGATGATGATGATAATAATGTCAATAACTGCAGGATAATTTTGTTTAAAAGAAAATTGCACAATCGGGCTCGGGTCGGGCCCGGGCCATGGCCTATAGACTATTCTCGGGCTCGGGCCGGGCCTGGGCTTGGTTGGTGCCGGGCCGGGCCGGGCCAGGTCTAAGAAAGTCGGCCCGTGCAGGCCTCTACTATACATTTGCTTACATCTTAGAAATTGTTGAAGAAGCAGGCAATTTAGTATTGACTTAACACTATGCAAAAGGTTTTATTATAAATTCAATTGCACCTCCAACATCAGCAGTGGAAAAAGCTCATCTATGCATGAACTGTCTTTTGTTTTCAGAGTACTCCCCTGCAAAGTGGAAGTACTGTTACGCAAGACACTTCACAGACCCAATATCCAGATGATTTGCTCAATATTTCACTGGTGAGTATATGCTTTCATTATCAACTCTGATTGTACTGAGAAAGCACAGTAGCAATATAATTAATTATAAGGGGTAATTTTAAACAAATCATCATATTAAATTTCTTTCTTTTCTGAGAGCTTTTAAAGAATATGAATAGCACATATTTCCTCCATGAGGAAGTTATAAGTATTATTTTCAATAATTTATTACTGCTACTTTTCTGGGCTAGCTGAAACTGAGGAGGAAGATGAAATATGAAAATCAATGTATGTGTCTTTCAGTGGGAAATAAAATGGCAAAACTGAGTAAGAATATAAATTTGTTATTACATTAGTTTAATTTATAAACTTTACAGATAAATTTGTTATTTAATTTATGAGCTTTTGGTTGATGAGTTTTCTTAGTATGCTTTCAACTCTTCTTGGCAGATTTTATGATTTAGATTTTTTGAACATCTGTTCAGTTGAATCTTTATATCCCACCAAGTGTTTACTGTGGGCTGTGATTTGGTTTAAAACTGAAACTAAATTGTATACATTGGCAAAATTTTTATGTGACGAGAGTTGCTGTTTGTTCATGCCTTGAGTATATTATCAAAGTTTCCGTTAGCTAAAGCAGATTTTGGTTATATAGTAATTTCTGAATAATTGGTTATTTTTATACATGTGACTGAGTTTTTCATGAACTCGCCTTAGAATTTTAAGTGTTTTAGTTTCAGCAGAGTGTCCTTAACCCTTAGATGGTAACATCGGTCTCTTAGGCGCATATAAAATTTGTCAGCATATAGTGGGCACATGTGCGAGATTAATTTGAACTTATATTTCAGCTATGCTTTGGTTGAGAGTTGAACTTCGAATCGTGTAGACATCACAATTTTAGTTCCGCAATAGTTTTATAAGTGTACAGATGTAAACCACATTGTCTAATGGTTGACAGACTAATATTTGATTTTTGTAACTTTTGCGTAATTTCTTGCTAGATATGATGTAAACTGAATCAAAATATTAATTATCAAGCTTTCAAACAGTTATTTATTTTCAAGATTCACTAAAGTGGACATAAAATGCAAAATTTTGTCACCTTAGTCTCTCAGACAGATGTTACTGTTAGTGTCATTTTTTAACAAAGACTGATATTTAATTTTGTAATTTTTGCATAATTTATTGCACGATATGATGTAAACAGAATAAAAATATTAGTATTAATAATTCATCAAGCTTTTAAATTGTTACATTCACTAAAGTGGACATACATTGCAAGATTTTATCATCTTAGTCTTCCAGACAGATGTTACTGTTAGTGCCATTGTTTCAGATTTTACTAACTAAGGGTTAAACGCAGTGGCTTTAAAGTGTTTAGTATTAACAAAGAATAAGGAAAAAATTAACCTGTACAGTTCCCTGGATTCATGGAAAAGAAGTTTCATAGAAATCATTTAGTGCTTGTTCAAGCAGCATAATGCTTCTAAATAATTTCAGATAAACATTTTAAAACATATTGGCATTTGATACCATTACTGCATAATATCCTGTGTTATGTCTCTATAAATAATTTTGATATTTGTTGTGCTCCATATATCCTTGGACCCTCTTGCCTTTCTGAATGTTGTTCTGTATGAATAGAGCATTATATCTTAAATTCATTAATTCTCCTTGTTGCTAAAAAATTTAAATTATTTTGCCCCATTTTGGCACATAATACCTGACAGAAGGTGACAGAACAGGCGTGAGTTGCTTCAGTGGAAATTCTTTTACTGTGTTATAACCTGCTCAGGAAGTCACAAAATATGTGCTTCAAATGACACATAAGACTAGAGACCATTGTAGTAATACTTCCCATTCTTCTATTGTTCTTGCAGGGTAATATTGACTGGAGTATGCTGCCATCAGACGTGGAAGTTCAACAGCTTTATAATCTTTATCCGTAAGTAAGCAAATAATAGTAATAATAACAATGATAATGATAATTGTCATCTTCATCATAGTAATAATCATCATAATCATAATAATAGTAATAATGATAGTAATAATAATAGTAGCAGTACTAGCAATAGGAACAACAAGAGTAGTAATAATAAATAAGAATAGTAATAATAAAAAAGCAGTAGGGGAGACCGGAGCAAGTTGGCGAGTGGTGCAAGATGCTGAATGACTTACTTTATGTTCATATTGCGAGGTAATGCCACCTTACGGATACTACTAGCACTCTACACTGCTATACACTAAAAACTCATACAATGAAACCGCTGCCTCTGTTTCGTTGTTTGTTTGATGATGTTCATGCATGTCATGTCTGATGTGTTGTAATTTTCAACACCTTCAACATAAGGTCTTGTGGTCTGACAGGTAAGATATTTGGTTATTTTTTGCTACACATGACTACCTTAAATGGTATGCTTTTCAAATCATTATTTATTTATATTTAATTCCTGTTTATCCTACCAGAATAATCGAAGACTTCTAACATTTCTGATCAAGGCAAGTCGACCGGCGCAAGTTAATGATCTTGTCAGTTTGCCCCAAGGGCCTTATAGTGTTTTGTTTTTGTTTTAATGCATTTTTTTATTTCATCTAGTCATTTTCATGATGCTCCCATTAAGACAAAGCTGTACTAAAGTATTTTTGATTTTAAACCATTGCCTAAAAACTGAGTGTCAGAGAAAAAATGGAAGAGTCATAGGCAATGCCAAGTGTCCTAAGAAGTTCACCTATGAAACAAATGCTGGTTCAGAAAGAATCACAGAAGGAGGCACAAGAACATTTAAAGCACCAAAAAACAAGAGATTCGGGATACAGAACAAGTAAGAAGCCCGAACTGTCATCAGCTCAAACTTCCAAAGAAAGTACCTACTTGTGACGAGATATGTGTTGATCATACATCAGAAGACTGGATACAGTATGGCATATGCCACATACGGTGGCACAAGAACTGCTCAAATTTTGAAGGAGGAATATTTGTTTGTGACTTTTTTTTTAATGAAAACCATTCATTTTGAGAAGTTGGCTTACTATGAAGTACGAGCTTCAATAAAATAACCAGTTAATTACCTATTATTCAATAAGATATTAACAATGCATTACATAATTACTCTACCTTTGTTATACTTTCTAAGAATAAACTTCTATTCAACTTTTGTTACAATTGTCATCTTGCCCCTGTATTGGGGCAAGATGACACTTTTGCATGGCTTTTTAAAAATGCAAAAATAATTTTGATCATATTAAAATATGAATTGTATAGGTAAAATACAACAAAATACTTTTCTAATAATACATGCAAAGGAAAGGAAATTATTTTTAAAAATTAACTAAGTAAAAATGGTCAATTGTTAACATTGTCAACCTGCCCCAGTTTTCTCTATATACTTATAAAAATGTACATAGGCTATTAAGATGACACTTTTGCATGGGTTTTTAAAAATGCAAGAATAATTTGTATCATATTAAAATATAAATGTATCCAACTAGTACAACAGTACAACAAATATTTTTAAAAATGAATTAATTAAAAATGGTTAACTGTTAACACCATCAACTTGCCTCGGTTTCCCTATATAAATTCACATAGGCTATCAATTAAGGCCCAACTAAAAAAAAAAAAAAAAAAAAAAAGAAAAAAAAAAAAAAGAGAAGCAATTTAAAATTGAGTTAAATTTACATTCATGTTCCATTTTTATGGGTGTATTTCCTATATATCTGATAACTCTGTCAACTTTTTCACAACAGATTATTCATGTTTGCAGACGAAATCAAAGAAATATGCAAACTGACGTACTTTTAGTTGCATTGTGATAAACGGAACATTTTGTTTAAAGAAGTAAAAGCTGAGAAAATTTGAATTAAACTGTTATTTTTCCAGATTGCTTTAACAAAATTGGCTTCAAATACAAGCTACCCCTGTAGTACATAGTAGTATTTGCTGTAATCCAAATACATTTTAATGCAAACAACAATGGTGTTTTACACAAACCCATTACACCAATTTTACACATTAATCATACAGTTCTCTTTCTTGTCACTACATAAGTTGCAGTGAGCCCCGGGGCCCAGACGACCCAAACTACCATGTTTGCCAAGTTTATTTGTGTCCTACCTATCACTTAAAGCTTATTTTCTCTATTCTCCCTATGTTTTGCTAATTTTTCTCAGCCACTTTGCCATAGTTCTGCCTAGAAAGTTTCCTGTTTCTATTATGTTCCTCAAATTTATATTCAACAGCTTGTTCCCTTGAATTTCTTTTGGTTTATTTGATAATTCCTTTTTACCAACAACATTATGTGCACATATGTATTATACATTGGTCGAAAAGACCACATAACTGGCCAGGAAGGACCAGGGTGCTGACCACGTCCCACCTCCACCATTGCACCCCACTTATGATGCCTGTGGTGGGGGATGCAGCAGTCTGGTGGTAAGCCTTGGCCAGGATGGGCTGTTGTACTATGGGGTTGCATTTATATATTATTCATTTACAGAGATTCCGATTTGTTTTTATTATTTTTTACATCCATGCAATATTGGTGCTTTTATCAGCCATTAGACATGTTATTAATAGCAATATTATTCCTCAGAATTGCAAGTAGTATATGCACATAGGATGCCAGAAGATAGTTTTCTCATCCATGGAAACTTCTAGCAGCCAGATTAATGGAGTAGAAAGAACAAACCATGTTGTTGTTGGTATATTCTGGGCGGTTTTATAGATATTTTTTTTTTCAGTCTTGTTAAAACTTTTTAACTTATGTTTATCACATAACATCTTATGAACTTTGAGATTAAACAACTGTTCCTGTCAGCATATAGATGGAAGTGGATTCTCTTGAAACTCATATGCATTCACTGCACACTAAATGAAATGTTTTAAATATGCATTCTCCCAAAGAAATGTATCATAGCTGACACAAAATTTAATGGCAGGCAGCAGGAGGAGCTGGTCAATACCACAACCAATCAGAGGCTTGCCACGCCTTGCAGTATTGTATAGTTAAACATGTTGTGAAATCACACTGTAAAGTCGGTGACATAAATACCATTTTCGCACAAAAAACTTATTTGTACAACAGGAAAGAGAATAGTAGTGGTCAGGTATCAGCCACCATTAAATTCTGTGTCTGCCATAATTAGCATTCTACTGTATAAACTTCTTTACATTAGCACTTTTTCTAAACTAACGCTTTATAATTTATTATCCCTTAGCTTTGAAATTCAGTTAGTAACTAATTTTTGTGCAAATAAGTTCCTTAATGATGTAAATTGGACAAGTGGTAGAATTTGTTGGTGCAGTACTCAGTTAATACAAATTAAAAACTTTAAGGTGCAAGATGATACTTGAGAGTTTAAGATGTTTTACCAGGAAATAGAAAAGCAAATAAATGAAGAAAGACCTTTTGGCAGTCTTAAAAATCTGTTGTTTACAAGTACACTGTCAGAATCTTTTATCTCCATTGATGCAGTGCTCTTGTTTTTTTTTTTTTTTTTTTTTCAGGGAACTTTTCGATGGCATTTTGAATTGTGCTGCACAAGATAATGCAAGCTTCAATGACATTGATGGAGCTGGCACCAATATACCACCTACAGTGCTTCCAGAACCAGTTCAAAGTTTGAATAATGAACTTTCCAATTCCCCACAGGCATCAACATTTATGTCATCACCACGAAGCGAAATTTCAGCAGTTAACTCCCCAGGTGCATATTTTGAACAATATGTACCTTCAACACCTTATGCACAATCAATGGCGTCAAGTGTTACTTCTCCACCAAGTCTTTTTCTGCCTGACTCCCCACCAAGCGTTCACAACCATGAGCTGGAAAAATTGTCACCAAACAATTTCATGTGCTTGCAACCTCCAGAATTTAATGAGTCTCCTTTGAGTGAACCTGATTCAAGAAACTCAGATATGATGTATGACATGGACATGAATGTCTTAGGAAATGCAGATGTAACAGCAAATGAAATGATGCCTACAACCATGAATCCTCCTCAGATGTCAGGCACTTATTGGTCTGAAATTTCAGACATAGATTCATTGTCAACTTGGCTGAGTGCAGAAACCACTAACAGTCCTCCTGCCTGCACGAATATTGGACATTCTCAGCAACAGGGTGTATATGTTAGCATACCATCAGCTGCGGACTCTTTGTTACAATCAGATGTACTCTTTAATATAAACAGTAACAGTAACAGTAACAGTAGCACCAGCACCAGCATCAGCACCAGCACCAGTATCAGCACCAGCAACAGAAGCAGCAGCAGCAGCAGCAGCAGTAGCAACACTAGTGTTGGTCCAAGGAGGATTTTGGAGACTATCAGAAGGGCACCACATCTACCAAATACTATACCTACCTCTGCCAAGTCAAGACTTGAAGCAAAGTTAGATGAAAATGTGAAAGTCAATGCAATTGTTAACATATGGAGGTTTAGCGACAAACAAGTTTCAGAAGGGGATGAGAATGGTGATACGTAAGTATTCAGCTACTTTGCTTTTCATTGTTCTTCAATCTCTTCCTTGTTTCTATAATTTTTAAACAGTCTTAAATGGTAATTTGCCTTGAGTTTTTTCATTACCATATTTAGATATTCGTCTCTGACATATAGACTAACATGCTATTTAAAATCATTTTCATACAGGATGTTCCCAACCTTTAGGGTCAAAATTGTACAGGTGATACAGACTTCTAAACTGAGCATTTTGACATAAGAAACCATTGGTCGGAAATACTTTGGGTGCCATGGGATCTTGATCAAATTTGCAAACTGCTTTAATTTTGACCAGGCATGCCATTGAGCACGCTTTCGTGCATACCCCTACTTTCACCCCTTGCAAGCAACGTGACACAAGTTGAAGCAGATTGGCCACCATGGACCTGTGTTTGTCATTCAGGCAGGTCAGCGAAATAACTTTCAGTGGCACTTTGTAAACATGCCAGTGGTCAGTTTTGAACAACTAATTCTTTTTCAAAGATTACAGCCAAATATTGATATGCCTGTAGCTGCAAAGATCTCCAAATCATAACAAAACCAAAAAAAAAAAAAAAAGATTGATATATTATAGTAATATTGATTACAGCCAAATAGTAAAGAAAAACACATGGTTTTTCGAAATTCTTATATTACATAGTATCAGGAAAAAATTATTGATATGTTGTAGTAGTCATATTGTATTACAGTCAAATAACAATAAACAGTGAATTTGTCAAAATAATTACAATATTTACATGCTATCGGGTGTTGCCTCTGACTCCAGTCATTGTGATTTTGTTTATGTGAGAGAGGCTTGGGTAGCTGGGGTAGCTGGGGTAGGTGTAATCGTGGGGGAAGTCTAGGCAAAACTATTTCCCCTTCAACGGCACCCCTGATTTTGATCAAGCTAGAGCTCGCAGCAGGTGTTCAAAGTGGTGACTATCTGCCTCAATACATGCATTACAATGACACATGGCATTTTGTTGCACCCTTTCCAATAGGTGTGCAAGTATTACCCCCCTTAGCGCTTTCCACACGGAAGTTTTGGAAACATTAAGCTCACGGGCAAGAAAACAGGGTTCATTTAAAAGGTGAGTTAATTAATAACACTGAACAACACTTACAACATATTTTTCCGGGACGCGTTTCGAAGGTAACTTTCCTCCATTATCAACCGGACAATAACTGGGTTTCCATGGTGCTTGATGGTGCAGATGGTGATGCTTCTTCTGGTGTTTCTTCTGGTGGCAGTTCGATGAACTTACTGAAAATGTCTCTCTGAGGAATGTCGAAATTAAATACTCGGTTTCTATTTTTTAAAATAAAGATTTGTTCCCATGTGGACAGTTCTTGTTTTCCGGTTATGTGTTTAAGAAGTTTCGGTTCTAGCTTTATGTCATGATTTTTTGTCCAAAAGTGAAATGCAACCACTGATTTTTCTAATTGTTTACTCTTAATGTTTCTAACGTGTTCCTTGGATCTAATTTCTAAATTTCTTTTGGTTTTTCCTATGTATATTTCATTACAATCACTGCATTCAATTTGGTATATGCCAGATTTTTTGTTAGGTGGAATAGCATCTTTGATGTTTGAAAGTAGTAGGTTTTTTATGGAGTAATGGTTTACTGCCGCTAGCTCAATGTTGTATTCCTTGAACACCTTTTTAAATTTATCAAAGGCCCATGGATGATATGTGAATTTTTTGAATATCATTTTTGTTTTTGCTGCTGTGAGAGTTGTAGTTTCTTTTAATAATTTTTTCTTTTCTGCTTGTTTTACCTTTTTATTTACTAATTCTTTGGGAAAGCCGTTTTTTTGTGCTATTTCAATTATTTTGTAATATTCTGTTTTATATTCTTCTGCTGAAAGAGGGATGTTCACCAATCTATGTGTTAAACTATTGAAAATTGCTTGTTTGTGGCTTCTTGGATTGTAACTATTAGCTTTTATGTAGTTGTCTGTCTGCGTTGGTTTTCTGTGAATACCGAAATTTATTCTATCCTTGTTTTTGATTAATTTTAGATCTAAAAATGGTAATTTATTATCTTTTTCTACTTCCACTGTGAAATTTATACTTTTGTCCTGTATGTTCAGAAGTTTTAATGCGTCACTGATGTGTCTTTTTGGAACTATTGCCAATATATCATCCACATATCACTGCCAGAGTTTGAACATCCACGGGAAACCTTTTGTGATCCTTATTTCCAATGAACTCATGTAAATATCTGCTAAGAATGGCGAGAGAGGGTTGCCCATTGCTAAACCTGAAGTTTGACGGAAATACTTTGTTTGGAACTAGAAGAAATTTTGTTCTGTGCATAATTTGGTGAGTTCTATGTATTCTTCAATTTCTGACGATGGCATTCCAAGTGATTTGAGCCAATTTTTGATCAGTGATGGGAGCTTTTCTATTGGTATACTGGGAAATAGTGACTCCACCCTTGTCTCCTTTGACGTAGAGTCACATCCCTCTTTCAGCAGAAGAATATAAAACAGAATATTACAAAATAATTGAAATAGCACAAAAAAACGGCTTTCCCAAAGAATTAGTAGATAAAAAGGTAAAACAAGCAGAAAAGAAAAAATTATTAAAAGAAACTACAACTCTCACAGCAGCAAAAACAAAAATGATATTCAAAAAATTCACATATCATCCATGGGCCTTTGATAAATTTAAAAAGGTGTTCAAGGAATACAACATTGAGCTAGCGGCAGTAAACCATTACTCCATAAAAAACCTACTACTTTCAAACATCAAAGATGCTATTCCACCTAACAAAAAATCTGGCATATACCAAATTGAATGCAGTGATTGTAATGAAATATACATAGGAAAAACCAAAAGAAATTTAGAAATTAGATCCAAGGAACACGTTAGAAACATTAAGAGTAAACAATTAGAAAAATCAGTGGTTGCATTTCACTTTTGGACAAAAAATCATGACATAAAGCTAGAACCGAAACTTCTTAAACACATAACGGGAAAACAAGAACTGTCCACATGGGAATAAATCTTTATTTTAAAAAATAGAAACCGAGTATTTAATTTCGACATTCCTCAGAGAGACATTTTCAGTAAGTTCATCGAACCGCCACCAGAAGAAACACCAGAAGAAGCATCACAATCTCCACCATCAAGCACCATGGAAACCCAGTTATTGTCCGGTTGATAATGGAGGAAAGTTACCTTCAAAACGCGTCCCAGAAAAATATGTTGTAAGTGTTGTTCAGTGTTATTAATTAACTCACCTTTTAAATTAAATTAATTACAACAACACTGTTTTCAAACTTCTATGAAAGGAACATAAGAAAACAGGTACTCATTAATAGCTTGTCTGCCACCCAATCCAACATCATCTCAAATTCTGGAGACTGAATAGCTCTTTCTATTGTTCCCTGGCCAGCTATCTGTGACTTTAATATGCCAGTCTCCCTCAAGTTCCTATCCACGGCAATAAACGCTCTCAAATTTGAATGTTGCCTGTTGGGTAACTTCTCTCAGTGCATTTACTCAGGCTTTTGCACTACATGCTGCCACACCATATGGTAAATGCATGTCAGCAAGTTCTTGTGGCAAGTAATGCTCCATCTTCGACAGTCAGTCATGCACTCTAAACAAAAGAAATAAGAAATGGAAGAGCCAGGCAGTTTGTTGCACAAAACAAACAATAAATGACAGTGCCAGACAGTTTGTTATGAAAATTAAAGCAGCTTTAGAAATATCCCTCACATTCACTTTTTAGATCGAATGGTATCCAAAATATTCATTTTCAAACACAGGTTCCTTATATCAAAATGCTTAGTTTATATGTCTCTATCATCTGTATAATTTTGACCCAAGGTTGGGGGACACTTTGTATATTCTGCCTTAAAATGCCATTTTCTTTGTATATTTCTTTGTTCTTGTCATACATTTTGGGTTCTATTTCATTTCACACTTTATGATTTTACAATAGATTATGTTATACTATGTTATTTGAAGTAATAAGCTTACTTGTATACACGTTTCCCAAAAATAATTGGCATACGATCTCTGCTGGTTCCATACCAAATATGTAAGTTAGAAAGTAAGTGCTGTATCATTAAATTTAGATATTATGTTGGAACTAAATTTCTTCTTTTATAGATGTCTTTATATAGCTGTAATATTGTATTCCTCCAGCAGTTTACTGACTGCTTTATGTATTCTTAATCAGTCATAACTTCATAGAGCAGAGATTCATTTTTTTCTATGTATGACCATACAATTTTGCCAAAATCTAAATAAAATTTAAACAAGCTGTTTTAAAAGATTTTCACAATCTCCACGATTCTGTTCACCTTTGTTAGTACAGTAGAATTCCGATAACTCAACATAATGTGGACTGAGATGGTGTTGTGTTACCAAAAAGTCTAGCTTTATGGGATAAAGAGTCTGTTGTTTACAACTCATAACATAATACTGCAGATTACATAAATGCATGTTCTAGCACAAAATAGGAAACAGAAAAGTATAAAATGTCCTAAAATTTATTGCATACTAATATGATTCCCTTTGCCCAGTATCTTTAAAGCATACAATTTAAGTTTCATTGTCATGTTAACTTATCGTCTTTTCTTCTCATTCAACATTTTTACTGACACAAACACAACTCAACACAACACTAACAGTAAGCCTGAAATGTGAGAAACGGTACTATAACCAGAAACATGGAACTGAAAGTTTAGCTTACCACATACATATGTACATATGTGCATACGTACGTACATGCGTACATGCGTACATACATGCATACATGCACACTGGGTACAGCAATAAACCTTCAAACCTTCCAAACAAGTGTTTGTGCTATGTATCCACATTATTAGTGACAATTCATGATCTGCTGGCTGCTTGTGTTAGATATTGAAGGTCCATACGTGGTCAGCCCTCTTGTTACTGCAAGGTAGAATGCGGTAGGTTGTATACCTACAATAATTCAAATATACCCCTACTGTTTATGCCTAATAATTGATTAAGACATTATTACAGTCAAGTAAATGATAAAAAATAAAAAAAATTTAAATAAAAAGAGTCATCGAGTTATATGAAATGTTGAGTTATTGAGAATCAAGTTACTCGGATTCTGCTGTACTTTTTAATTAATTATAATATGAATTTTGTCTTAAGCAACAATTCTTAGCTTTAATTCCTTAATTAAACAATGTTGTTCAATACCACAAACAAAATGTATTCACATGTAAAGACTGTGATAATTAAGTGTAAATTTGCCTCATTAAATAAGTAATTGTTCGTCTACTATTTGAAAGGGATACTAATTCATAATGAATGATCCTAAAGAACCATTTATGTTTTGTAAACGTTTGAAATTAATGAATCTTCTAAATATTACTCGAACGTTGTATGAAGTGTACAGATATAATTTGATTCAGTTACACTGAAAGAATGTAACTTGAATCAAGTTTAGAGTTTTGCAGCTCTAATTTGTGATATGCACATGGGCAGAAATGGATTTAGCAACTTATGTTGGGAAGAAGAAATTGGATTTTTGGGCATAAAAAGAAGATTTTTTTCTTTCAGGGGAAGGCTTTTATCGCATTTTACTTAAATTTATTAAAGGGTAAACTAGTTATTAGAAATAAGTTTTCTTGATCCGTAACTGTTGGTAATTTTGATTATTTGAATGAGTTATTAAATTGTTTTTTTTCTAACATTTTATGGCTAGACAATAAATTTCAACACTACTTTGTGTAGACAAAATAAGATTATACCAGCTTACTGTGTTGCATGTCCTTGCCCAATATGCACAAGCAAAGTGAATAAATAGGTCTGTGTTCATGATATTCAAAAGCATTAAAAACAACTTTTATTGGATGAACAAAAATGTATAAACAAGAACACAAGAACCAAAACTTCCTTAATTGTTGTGTTTTCCATTACAGACAGCTTATGATCCTTGTTTCAAAACCAGTGACAGGCCAGTATGAACTAGTTCATGCTTTGGTTGAAAGACTCAAGACTATACCTGGAAACCCTCTTGCTGCTGTGAATGGAAACAGAGAATCAGCTCTGCTGATAAGCAGTGTGTTGCTCCCAAATCATCCACTTATAGCCCGATATATAGCTGAAACACTGCTAGAATTAGGTGCACATTTGGATCAGGTACTTAATCTAATTTATTTTCTGTTTTAAAAATAGTTGTTCTTCAAGAAGGCTTATAATTTTAATCTGTTAAAATAAGCTTTGGACCTTATTTTTGAGGTCTGAATTATCGCAAACTCAACATTGTGGTTGAAAAAATGCAGAGATACATGCACCTTCTTCTTCATCTTATTATTCTCCCCTTGTGTAGGACTTACACCCCCTAGGACTTACAAGCCAATGGCTAAGGTCAAATGTCTGTTGGGGAGTGGAGGAACCTATGGACCGGACAGAGTGAAGACTTGGTAGTGGGTGGTCAGCCAAGCACCAAGTATGATAGTGAGGAAGAGGATGATATAAAATGCAGGCGAAATTGATGAATGGAAAGATGATTATGGAGCAATTGGTGGAATGAGTGGTGGGGGAAACTGGAGAACCTGGAGAAAACCCACCCAGATGTTGCTTCGTCCACCGCAAATACCACATGTGGGTCCCTGGGATCGAACCCAGACTGCCTAGGCCATAGGCAAATGGTCTAATAGCTGAAAATAAGGATTCACATACATAGGTCGAACCAAACATTGCAATCATAGATGCTGCACACCTGTGTAATCGAGGGAATCTTGATTTAGGAAATCTCCTGTATAAATCTAGCAAACTTCCTCTGTTTCTGTAACTGTCAGCTAGCTCAATGTCATATTTCAAGGTGATAAGCTCCAGTTGAACATCTTTGGGAGTATCATCAATATTCATGCTAAATGGTGTAGCGAATAAATCAAAATCCATTTTTAAACCAGTGAGATTGTGAAATCTTTCATCAAACGCACGGGAAAGCATGTGCAGAGTTTCAACATAACATCCCACTTCTAGGGAATCACAATCATGGATCACACTTTCCAACCTGGGAAAATGACAGGCATCACCATTTGACAGTTGACATTCCCATAATGAGAGCATATTTTTAAAAGCTTCAATTCTACAGAACATATCTGTGATTAATTTGTTTTTCCCCTGAAGTGAAACATTCAAAGTATTCAAATGTTCACTTATATTGGCCATAAATGCAAGATCACATTTCCACTTAACATTCATGAGCTCTTCAATAGGTTCTCCGCACATTTCCATGAAGAAACATATCTCATCCAATAACTCAAAGAATCTGCTTAAAACCTTGTCTCGACTGAGCCACCTAACTGCTGTATGATACGGTATATCACCATACTCATGCTCCAAATCTTCTAAGAAGCTTTGAAATTGTCTGTGTTTTAGACCGTGGGACCTCAGTTTGTTTACAATCTTCACAACATTCATTATATTGTTTACATTCAGTGCTTTGGCACATAAGTTTTCCTGATGAACTATGCAATGAACTGCTCTTATTTCTTTTGCTAGTTTATTTTTCAGGAGGGTCACAGATCCGTTGTGCGAACCAACCATAGCTGGGGCACCATCGATGACTACCGATATGAGTGTATCCCATGGAATCCCTGCATTCTCCACAACTTCTACTACACAATTCAGAATGTCTGATCCTGTTGTTGTGCCTTTCATTGGCACCAGATCTAGCATTTCTTTCACAACTTCCAAATTTTCATTTACTCCACGAATAAAAATACATAATTGAGCCATGCATGATAAGTCAGTGCTCTCATCAATGGCAATAGAGAATGCAATGAATTCTCTTGCTCTTTCAATAAGTTGTGCGTAAATGTTGTCCGCCAGATCTTGAATTCTGCATGAAATAGTATGAGGTGACAGACACTCTGGAACTGGTGAACACTGACAGGGGTGAATTTACTTGCAGCTATAAGTGTACATCGTTTAATAAATGGACCATCAGAAAAACTACTAGAAGATCTGGCAATTTCTAGTGCTATTTTGTAACTCACATAAATTGAGGTTTCTGCCATTCCTCCATCCCCTTTCCCCTTCCTGCAATGTGATCTTTTCTCTGAGCTTTTGTATATCTGCAGTGCATTCTTCTTTTTCTAGGGCCGAATAATCATTAGCATGCAATGTATTAAAATGTTGCTGAAGATTAAATCCTAGAGAGACAATTTAAATGAGGCTTATTATTTCATTTGTCTGATATGCCACGTGTTACTTTGTTTGTTTTTATTTGTCATGTAGGAACATGCAGCAGTTGTAAATATACTGTGTTCTTTCCCTCTTTTTGCATTGAAAGCACACAAGAATTGCAACAAAGCAATAATATTTTAGGCAAAATAAACATTTTGATTTAAAGTAATATAATTTTTAGAAGTATAACTACAGCATGTCTTCTTTAATAGAGCACAATATTAAAAATATACAACAAAGTAGTTTTGCCAGTGCACTTTACGTGACACATCAGGGTTACTCTTTGTTGGCAATGTGCAAATATTTTTGTGGCTCATCTGAAAATAATGCTACACTTTCAAAATGCATGATAGATACTCTTATCTCAAAGCACAGAGGACAGTGAGATTTTATTATTAATCAGTTATTCATATTTGTTTGTTGCTAAGTGATTTATTGCCAGTGATTTGGCAAAAAGTTACTGAAAGCAGTGCATAAATGCTGGACAATTATTATTCAACTGATACATCTACTAAATTAGTGCATACCTTCCTTCCATTATACAGTATCTTTCCCTTACACTGCAGCCACTGAACAGCAGCATGCACATCAGCAGATTATATTTATTGATATGATTGTACGGTGGCACCATGGCCAAGCAGTTAGACCATTCACCTACCACCTAGGTGGCACGGGTTCCATCTCAGGGACCTGCATGTGGTATTCATGGAGGACGAAGCGGAGTATGGGTAGGTTTTATCCAGGTTCTCTGGTTTCTCCCACCACTCATTCCACCAATTGCTCCATTATCACCTTTCCATTCATTCATTTTGCCTGCATTTCATATCATCCTCTTCCTCACTCTCATACCTGGTGCTGGGCTGACCACCTGCTTCCAGGTCTTCACTCTGTCTGGTCCAGAGGTCCCTCTGCTCCCCGATAGGCGTCTGACCCCAGGCATTGGCTTAAGTCCTAGGGGGTTTAAGCCCTACATAAGGGGAGGGTAATCAGGAAAAGAAAAGAAGATATGATTGTACATTTCAATTGACATGTTCAGTGTTCACCGACCTCCATGGCTACATGTGAGCTCGCTGAATGCAATGTCTGATCTGACACTATCATCCGCACACAATGCATTGCATTTGTTTGTGTTTTGCAACAGCAAGATGTGATTGGACAGCAGTTTTACTGGAGCCGTTATCTAGTTTGCTTCATTTCTGTTCTATGCTTATAAATTTACGAGTTTTAAACCGAACTAATTAATAAGCTTTCACGGTTGGTGTTTGATATACTAAAACATCTTCTGGGATGTAAGGCTGTGGTCCATCGGGGTTCCTCCTCTCCATCCCAGACGTTTCATCTGTAGCTATGGCAAACATCTTCAGTGTATCTCCAATTAGATTTCCCTGGTCTCTCGATGCCAACTGCAGTTCTAGCTGGTGATGTGGCAGTATTTATAGTGCAGGTAATCCATGGCACTGCAAGCTGATTGGTTCAGCTAGGAACCAATAGGCTGTTGTAGTGGGCAGTCCTCTTTTTTCACCTTTAGTAAAGCAGGATACAATGGCATGTGCAGTTTCCTTGCTTCCTCCTTCCTATTGAAGTTTTCCTGATGCTTAAAAATTTGAATAGCCTATCTGTACATTCTCAGGTAGTACTCTCGTGTGGTGGACAAGACCTTTGTGCCTTGATATTGGATGACATGTTCTCCCTCTGCCCAAAGTGGATATTCAGCAGCAGCTGAATTTTCTGATCAGCCTGATCAGCTGTGCCTCTTATATTCAGTTATGTATGTGTTGATAGTGCATTGTGTAGTCCCAATATAAACTGCCCCACACAAATGGCCAAGGAAATGTTATTAATCTTGATAGGAATTCAATCTAATCCCACTCTTTTTACTGTTCTCCAGATTTCACTACCCCTGATTCAGCTTCTCTTCGAGTGCTTTTAGCTTTTCTTTTTAATGGATCTGAAAGGCATAGTTAACAATACATTTACAAGATAAGCTTTATTATCCTTCCAGGTGGATAACTGTGGGAAGTCTCCTATACATCACCTAGCAGAACGTGGACATACTCATCTTGAAGTGCTGACAGAATTGCTGAGCCTGAGAGATATAAACAATAGACCATGTTTTGATGTTAATCGACGCTGTGAAGAAGGTACTATATTCATGTTTTATTACTTAGCAAGAAGACTTTCAAGAGAGGTTCTCATGAGGTTTTCTTTCATGTCAAGAAATTTAGTAACATTATTTATTATTACTATAAAAACTAAACCCTGGCATGACAGCCCATGAAGGGCCAAGGCCTACTGCCCAGCCGTTGCATCCCCCACCTCTGCCCACTACAGGTGTCATTGGTGGGGTGCAGTACTGGAGGGTGGGACGTGGTGAGCGCCCTGATCCCTCCCGGCCAGTTATGCGGTCTTCTCGACCTGGGGCCGCTACTTCTCCATCAAGTAGCTCTTCAATTGGTCCTCTCGGGAGGTAACGAGGCTGGGTGCACCCTGTGCCAGACCTCCCAGAGGGGATAAAATCTCCATGCTGGTACCGGGGATCGAACCCAGGTCCTCCGCACCAGAGATTTGTTATTACTATACAACATTTAAATTCCCCTGGTCACTGTTAAGATATTTGAATTGTAAGTAGTAGTAATTTTCACTTTCTCTACTATGTATAGTAAGTAGGGGAAGTATTGTATTCCACCCAAAAATTTTATGTTGAGATTTCACCAGAACTGTATGTTATGAGACCTCCTGAATCCAAACGGAGCATTTTTAGAAAAAGGTCTTTGCGTGTCTGTCTCTGTCTCTGTCTCTCTCTCTCTCTCTGTCTGAGCTTGGCATAAAGCTACACAACTGGAAAAACTTGTGGAAATTGTATATTGTTGGACAGGTTGTATGTGATTGTATATTAGGATTGAAAGCAGATATATGTATGCATTCCAGCAATGTTTACAAACCACAATGAGTAACTAGAGTTACTATGACTTTGTCATATAAGTATATTGTAAAAGTGTAGTTTTCCTTTCTCAATTTTCAGTCATTTAGATGGTCATTAGTATAAGAGTAATTCCAAAAGTAAGGTCTCCAAAGCACTGGGGTTGCAGGGAAACCATTTGCATGGATGTTGGTCATACTGCTTTTCTCCTTCCTCCCGCCACTTTCTACAGAAACCACCGCACATCCAGTGGAGCTCTCAGTCTTGACTTGACAGCCTGTTGTAATGGAGCCAACACCGCCAGGTGCAAAGTTTACACAATTATTCAGTTTCTTAGTGCAAAAGGGGTTAAACCAATCAAAATTCATCGATGTTGATGGAAGTGTATGCAAAATCTTGTATGGTTGTCAAAAATGTCCACAAGTGGTGTAGAGAGTTTGCAGATGGTCGTACGGAAATTCATGAGGAAAGAAGTGGGAAACCATCAATTCTCGACAAAACAATTGCAAAGATTGAACAAATTGTGCTTCAAGATCGGCAGATTGCTCTCGATGAGCTCTGCATTATTGTTCCTGAGATTTCTTGAAGCACCATTCACCAGACTTTGATTGAAGATTTGACATTTCAGAGGGTGTGCACAAGATGGATCCTAAGAATGCTGACAGAAGAACACAAAAGGCAACACGCTGAAACTTCCTGCCAATTTCTTCAATGCTATGCAGATGAAAAGGACAACCTTTTGGATTTAAGATGAAAGCTGGACTTTCCACTTCACACCTGATACCAAACAACAAGTGAGTGGTGGCATTCCGGTTTACCCAAGCCACAAAAATTCAAAAGAACGCAGTCTGCCGGTAAAGTCATGGAAACTGTATTTTGGGATCAAAAGGGGATATTGTTGGTCAACTTTATGGACCCTGGGACAACAATAAATCCCGACAGGTATTGTGAGACATTAAAAAATCTCAGATGGGCAATTCTGAACTGAAGAAGAGCAATGTTGAGCAAAGGCACAAGCCTTCTCCATGACAATGCTTGCCCCCACACTGCATGTCAAACTGTGGATGTTCTGCAACAGTTTGGATGGGACATTATCACTCATCCACCCTATAGTCCAGAGTTAGCACCTAGTGACTACCACTTGTTTCCCAAGTTGAAAGAATACTTGGCTGGAAGGCGCTTCATTGACGATGATGGGGTGAAAGTTGGATCCAACGCTTCTTCAATAGCATGACAGTGGGCTGGTATGACATGGGCATACAGAAACTGCCACAGTGTTTACAAAAGTGCATAAATTGAAATGGCAATTATGTGAAAAAATGAAAAAATGTTCAAGCTTCAAAACTATATACCATTTGTTGTCAATAAATGTTTCTGTATGTTTAAAAAAAATTGGAGACCTTACTTATGGGATCACCCTCGTATGAATGGTTGTAAATGTGTGACACAGGAAGAAATGGCGTAAAGTAGCATTTTTATTACATTAATGTTTCCTGAAATTGTTGGAGATTGCGAGCATTTGTCCTGTTCATTAAATGTTAACTATTATATAATTATATATTTTAGAAATATAATTAGGAGGAATAGAATTAAAATGATTAATGGAAAACAAGATTTCATGTATCTTAAATATAAGATACATTTGCAAAATTGTATACGAGGGGTGATCAGAAACTAAGGTTACAAGGCCAATACTCCTGGAATTTCTTCTGTTATAGAAAAATTAGTAGTGTGTGGTAATTCTAATACATACGGTTGGAAAGTGTGCAAAGTTTCAGCCACCTTTGACCTGCAATGCTAGTTGTAGGTAAACACAAGCAATAACTTGATTGGAAAACTGGTCTTGCGAAGAAATCTGCTCTGTTGTATTATTTTTGTGGCCAAAACATGTAACCACATCTGAAATTCACTGGCAGCTGGCAGAGATTTACAGAGAGTAGTGTCTCATCAGCATGTCCCAGAATGATGTTGAAAGTTAGCAGTCGATAGAAAACATGATCATACTGTTGAAGCAGTTGCACTGGGACATCATCAACCACCCTCCTTACAGCCTGGACCATGCTCCAAGCAACTTTCACCATTTTCCCTACTTGAAGGAACACCTAGGGTGCCCATGATTCACTTCAGATGAGGAAGGGAAACACTTGGCGACAATATGATTGAACATGCAAAGACAGGATTTTTACCAGCAGAGAATTTGCAAACTCATTCCATGAAGGGACAAGTGCCTAAACTGATATGGACACTGGCAAAAAATAACCTAATGTATGTCTTATCAGTTGGCTGTATTGCTTGTATGAAATAAAATATAAATGTTTCACTGCAGGCTTTGTAACCTTAGTTTCTGATCACCTCTAGTATATCATTACATGTGCATGGAACCTTAGTTCAGTTTTTCCTATGCACCAGATGGCAGGTAAAAAGGGCCACCTTCCTTGAAAGTTAGTTATGGTGCCAGCAAGGCGAGGTATAGTCCCACTATACAGATTTCTCTACATGACATAGACAATAAGTTTATGGACTAAATCAGGTTCAGAGCCTGAGGTCTAAAATACCAACATGAGAAATCCAACTGTAAGTGGGCATCTAATAAAACACAAAATATCCAAGCCGAACAAATGTAATAATTTTGAGGAGTGAAAAAGTCACATGAGTAAAAAAAGCTAGCAAACAGATGAAAGAAGGAGAAATTTTTGTCATGAAGAAAACAAGTTTCTGTCAGACATATCACTCTGCAAACACACCTTCGTGGGTCAAAATGCTGCTCAATAGCCGTGACTGTATAAAAATGTGCAACTTATATTTGATGCAGCACGGCCTGGTTTCATCATGGCAAAATAGTGAGTAAGATTCAGGAAAGATTTGACATGGACAGGTATGGGCCATTATGCCAAGTAGACATTTCACAAAATGAGACAGTCTCTTTACCACATTCATGCAGTGGTGAGTGTAACAATGAGCAATGGTAATTCAGTCAATACAATAGATTCAACATAGAAGTGCATTCATTTAAACTGAGCAGCTAAAGCTAACCCAGATCCAGGAAGTACCAAAAAGAGGCCTCAGCCAAACCTCAGCAAACTGTTACTACCTCCCATCTGCACCATGTACACTCCTATCACCAGAAGTGTGAGGTGATGGGCAAGCTGTCTCAAAATATTAGAGGCTATAGGGAATTCTCATAAGGAATGAATCATAATGTCTTGATAAATTATACATTTTTAGGAATGTAGTGAATGAGTTTGAACAACTCGAACTTGCTATGTTACTTGAATTAATCATATTCCTCCTTGTTCTTCAGAAATATGTGCTTATATTAGTTGCCTTGTTTTTCTGGGATGGAAATGTAACTGTTTAGTTTTGTTATGTTTCAGGCACTCCCCTTCATATTGCCATAAGAAGCCACCACACAAGAGCGGCACATGACAAGGAGGTGGACTGTGGTTCTACAGTGCTTTTCTTGATCAGCCAGGGAGCCGATGTAAATGCAAAGGTATGTACTTTACAAAACATGCCACTTTAATGCATAAATTGATCAATCAATCAATCAATCAATCAATCAATCAATCAATCAATCAATCAATCAATCAATCAATCAATCATAGTTTCCTGTCCAAGGACAAGTTCTTCACTGCAAACCCAGCCTCCTCCAGTTTCCTTCTTCTTTGTTTCCCTTTGTCTCCACTGATAATCATTTATCTAACACTACCTATCATTTGCTATCTTCTCTGCCCTTAACCTTGTTCTCATTTACCATTTTCCTACCATTTCTTAGCAATCTCTTCTCATACAATCTACCAGCCAAACCCTTTTCCATTTCATGAGCAGCTTTGACTGAATTCTTCCCTCACTCATTCTATTTAAAATGGCTTCAATTAGTTATTTTATTCTGTCCAATTCCACATTCGTTCCTCTCAGTATCCGTGGCGATTACTCCCCAGCTTGGAGATATGGTATAGGTGTACTCAGCCTAGCAAGTTCCTTGGGCACGTGTTGAGGAACTATTTAATGGAAAAGTACAGTCTTATCTTGCAAACCATGGCTAAGCAGGCAGGGGAAGGAGGCATTTGACCACATATATCCCACATTGTTGCACTCTATCCTTCCATACCTGTAAGGATGGAAGCAGAGGATGTTATGACAGCTGTATGGAAGACCTAGGCCTGCATAGGCTGTTGCCCTAACATTTAAAAGTTTGACTTTTCCTCCTAACCTACTTAATCAATATATTAAAAGAGCATGAGCGAAAAAATATATTTATGCTATACATAAAAGCATTAGCATCCCTTGTGAGCTTAAGAATGACTCTAAGCAAGATGTATTAAGGCAACAGGGATATAACCCCGAAAGAATAAAACTATCATACAATTTGCTTTTGGAAAATTATACAGATCACAACCTAGAATTTGTAGGAAAGATAAAAATAAACATAGAATCTATATATACAGGATGTTTAAAAAAGTGTCTGATATTGCAACAGGAGTTGAGATTGGGCAAACTTAGAATAAATGTTTCTATTAACATGTCTCAAAACAAATACCTGTTGAGATATGATTTACTTGTGTTAAGTATTTATACCAGACAATGGACTTCATCCGACAAATCGATTGCTCGAGAAGGTCCAGTAGCATGTCCTCCCCTTTGTTGGTCCTTAATCCATTGGATTGTTTGTTATGGAAACATTTAAAGACCTTGGTGTATCTGAAACCCATCGACAATGTGCATGTGTTACAAGAGCATGTGTCCAAATCCGAGAGCAGCCAAGTATGATCGAGAGGGTTTGCGATTCTTTGAGAAGAGGAGTTGAACCATTTGTAAGAATGCATGGTAACCACTGGAGCATCTCCTGTAGTAGTATCAACATAGCATGCAGATGTTAGCAGAGGACAGAATGGCAGAAATCACAACTACTGTTTGGTGTTTATGGATGTTTAATAACAATTGTTCTGTTAAGCTTTAGCGACAGTAAAGTGTTCACTAAAATTTGCTTGTTGGATGAAGTCCATTGTCTGGTGTGGATACCCAACACAAATAAACTAGCTCATATCTCAACATGCATTTGTTTCTGAACATATGTATATTATAAGAACATTTATTCTAGTTCTGACCAATTCCAACTCTTGTTGTAATACCAGACACTTGTTTTAAACACCTGATATTAGATATAAAGAAACACACAAATCAGCAATATTGTTTTTGAACTTGAACCGCACATTATTAACTTGCAAGTAAAGTTTTCTATAAAATTACAACGACTTCAGAACTTTCACTAACCATTCACAATATGGAGAAAACCTGTACCACCAAGGACAAGAAATATAAAGAATTTTGAAACTCTGGTGATGAGTAGTTATGGCAAGTTCATAGAGTCAGAACTTTCTCCTTCACATACATGTCATGACAAGTAGTAGTAGTAGTAGGGCTTTAATGTCATGACAAGCAGAAATCCTAGTGAGGATGGAAACAATAAGCAATAGCTTCAGAAACATTTCCTAGAGGTAAAGAAAAACAGGATAAGTAAAATTTATTATCAGCATTAGATACTCAAGTGTTACATAGTCTTCTTTTTTAAAGACTAGGCATAAAATGACAACCAGGTGAAATATCCAAAAACTAATATAACATAAGATCTGACTAGACTGCTCATGAAATTAAGCTAGTATTGTAGATTATAAAAGCTAATAAAAAGAAAAACTCTGTTAGAAGAACCTTATTTCACGCAGCCAGAATAAAGTAATTGATGCTTTAATTTTGACCAGTTTTTGTTTTTGTCATAGCACTTAAGCTGTGTATTTATAATTACAGGACCACCAAGGACAGACTGTGTTGCACTTGGCAATCAGAGGTGCTTGCGATCCATACTTATTACAGATATTACTAAGAGCTTCTCCAGACCTGGTAAATGTGGAAGACAATAATGGAGATAGACCACTTCATTGTGCAGCTATGAGGAATGATATCCCCTTCCAGAGACAAGCCAATGTAGTTAGGTTGCTGGTGAATAATGGAGCCTGCAGGAATATTATTGGCTCTAATGGAAGAGTACCCCTATGGCTTGTAGCCCCTGAAAGGAAACATGTAAGTATTATGCTTTATTTACAAGAAGAAATTTTAAACTAGCTCAATAGTATGCAAACATCCTAAATTTTGATACCTTGGAGAATTATTGTTTATCTTTCAGCTCTTTTTTACTTTATGCCCCACAAAAATTGTTTCTAACTTCCAACATCAATTGCAGTTTTACATCCTTTAGGAAGTCACAAATTTGCTCTAAATGGTCATACAAGAATACACTTGGAATAAAACGCATACAAGCTAAGTTTAAATCTACTTACTGCACATGCGCTGAGTCTGTAGCGGATACTAGTTGCCTTGCTGCTAACATTGCTGTCACAACCACCAAAGTTTTTATTGTTAACATTGAAAAAAGGTCAATGCTATGTAGGTAAATGAACTGGCAAAAGTTGCCCCTGATGATGTATTTGTTGTCCAATGATGTTATACACACCTCCCGACAATAGATGAACCAATCAGCTATTGTTTTGAGGCTTATGTCTAATAGAACATTCAGGGAAACCTGTTTGATAGATGGCTTAGTTATCTGTGAAATAGTTATATGCAATAGAAATGCTTAATTATGGAGCGACTTGATCCAAAGAAAGCAAAGAATGCCAAAAGTCCATTTAAATCAGTGTGGGATCCTTCTTATTTTTTTGATAGTGGTCACCATAGAGGCCAAATGATTCATGTGTGATGCAATAATTACATATGTAAGAAAGTCATCTGTTGAAAGATTTTTTTAAGAGAGTACACCCAGAAATATATAGTGAAATCATAGGGGATGCTAGAGCGGAAGAATTAAAGAGGTTACTATATCTTGCAGAAAAGTATTCTTTATCCAAAAATGAGATTTGTGCCAGTGCTTTCTAGATCATTAAAACAAAAGACCAGATTTAATATTAAAAAACAAATTAACCAGTTTAACACTGGGCACCACAGTAAACATTACACTGTGAGGAAGAAACAGCACTGAAAGTGAGGAAGGGGGTGATGGCTAAGTGCGAGAGACAAGTGTAAAGAAAGAGTGAGTGGGAGGTTTACACCGAAGTCAACTTTTCTTAGTCGCATTTTGCACTTTGCACTGGTAGATGCACCCTGAGAGGCCCTGGCTTACATGAAAATAGCAATATCTGTGATCCTGTTTCGCAATCACACTCCTGACATAACATGCACATTCTTAATAAATGTTCGCCATATAGGAACTGCATACATTGTCCATCATCGTGACACAATGATATGAGATCTGGCCATAGCAGCCAAACACAACATGTACTTATGAAGTTTATTTATTGTATGGAAGGGACCGTACAGAATGTTCATTTTCACAATAAATGGTAAAGGTAGTTTGCATCTAACATTGACACATGTGGTGAACACATGTACGGTTTCAATATTTTCTGGAAGATGTATGTCTGGAGCTTTGGTGCAGAGGTTGGCAGCAAATGGCTCTGCAACTATTGTGTTTAGCTGCATTGCCATTCCAGAGCAACTTTGGCAGGGTCTATCAGTGCTCGTTTAATCATGTCCAGTGTTGTACATAGATAGAATTTTTGCAGTACATAAAGTAAAGAATATCCATTTTTTCTTTGAGTGCTATTAACCTCTTCAGCTATATGGACGTGAAATCACGTCCATTTAAAATGACGGATGAGCGATATGGGCGTGTATACACGTCCTGTGTGTTTGTGCATTTAACCCTTATTTATCCCTTATCTAACTCAACTTATTTTAATTTTCCCTTTATGAAACATTTAAGTAAAGTCTATATATTTTACTGGCTTACCTTTATATGTTCCTTGTGCAGTGATATGCCTCAAAACAGGGATAAACACACAAGGGTAAATCTCCACATTCACGAATTCCCTTCTTGCGGCACACGAAACACTTTCGAGATGGGCGGGACTTCTTTGCTGTTGGTGGTATCCTTTTAGGATAATGTTTTCCTTGAAGTCTGAAGGGTGCAGGGGTTCTGGATTTTCTACCCCCAACGTGGTATTGTTCAATTAGGCTGCGAACTATTGATAGTCGGACGTCCAGGTAGGTCATTGTCTTATGTGGGTTTAGAGCTCTCCAAATTACCAAACAATTGTACATGGTATATCCAGTTGGTGTAAAAATACCCTTTTATACCACTTCTCCCATCAGCTACAAGCAGGAAAGTATACGTATGTATTTCAAGAAAGAAAGAAACGAGTTACAATACACGCGTAAGCAAAGTTGCAAACGTGCTATATTCTGATGACTCCAAGCACTAGTGTATGCGTGGTCTCTATTTCACATTATGCTGACGCATAAGCCACACATACAATGGGTCGACTTCTGTTTCTTTCAGACAACTTATATTAGATGCGCTCGACAGAGCAAAGTTAACTTTTCACCACAGTGAAACAAAATAGTGCCATTTCAACGTTTTGTAAATGCAACTCAACATTGCTGATGACATACATGTATACTGCATATAACGAGTTTTATACCAGTTTTTGTTTCATTAAAATAACTTAATATTTACACAAAATACAGCTGTGTATATATGAAGCACTTTAAATGCCCTGTGCTGGATATTGGGTAGCAGTTCTCGGCTCGCGGACATTTTAAATGGCCATCGCTCAAGAGGTTAAAGTTAATGTACAAGGGCCATTTTTTTCAACATCTGATGGGATATGAAATCATAACCAATATGACTAACAAAATGGTTTTATTGACAAGTTCACTATACCCATAAGCTACTTTTCTACATAATCATCATGAAGATTAAAACCTTGGTCATACCTATGCACAAGCTTTTCAATACCTGTGAACAATGCTTACTGCTTGTCTCTTGTGCCAGGTCTCCACAATGTCCTTATGATCATTGCAGTGGAAATGTTGTCCACCCTTCCAAATGGTTTTTCATCTGTGCTAGGTGTGGGCTGTAGGGAGGCTGCTCAAACACTTTTGTCCCTGACCATCATCATCATGAACATCTGTTCAGCTGTCTCTAAATTTCCTGCACCATACCATCACTCATAAATTTCTCACCATACACAGTTCATTCTGTAGTGGATTATGCCTCTCTTCCTGTAGAAATATAACATTGTATAACTTGCACTTCCCAGGGGAGACTATGTAACAGACATCTTTAGGTGTCTGAAGCGAAGCTTCAACTGATCAGTTCACTTAGGCAGTGATACTGATAGTAGCAAGAAGATAGTATTACTTGGGCCACCTGGTAGCGCCATCAGAGGTTTAGAAAAAGAGTAGCCCTCGTATATGCAGTAACTTAAAATAGACAGCATTTAAATCTACCATATTGCTCCTCTAAATCAATGAAACATAGCAACAGGGTCACTAAACGGCATACAGAAAAAGAAGGTACGTGAGGTGGAGCTAGATGAAGGTGGGTGAGAGCAAGTAGCCTATCCTAGAGAGGCGACATTGCCCAATACAGTAACGCATTGTCTAGCGCAATATGTGCTTTTCACTTTTCTCTTTACGCTCAACAAATTCAGCAATGGCTTATTAATATAAAGTATTCCATTGAAAAGAGCTGGAAATGTTGAGCTGGAAACGTTTTTGTCCAAGAAACAATAATTTAGATGGCCTGTAGCCCGAGATACAGTAATTAAATAAACACGGTCATCAGTGACAGCAAATGCCACATGCCTTGCATCATGGTTGTTTATTAAGTCATCTCAAATAATTTTCTTCTCATGGGGGAAGATGCCTGCAGAAAAGGATATACCATATTTTATCACGTAATTCCCCCCCCCCCTTTTTTTTTTTCTCGAAAAATTTGCTTGAAAACACTGGGGAGGGAATTATGCAAGTGGTACTTCTAGGAATTCAGAAAGGAAGGGAAACCATGTAGTATTATGTAAAAGTTATATAGGTATACAGTAATTTGTGAATGAACTGGATACACACCACGGTTTCATTGGGCCTACAATGTATTGTTTCATTGTTTCTTTTCTCTGACTGTTCTGCGGTATCACTTTCGTCACTATCATCACTATTTTCATTTATATCTGGCTCAGATAACACACCTTCATTTTCACTGTTCCACAACATGTCGTCAAAACCATTAATGGCACAAGAAATACCAGTGTTTTTTTTAAACTCTTCTTAACAATATGACGACTTGTAACAAACTGACTTAGAAACACGTCTGCAACTTCACATTTCAATTTTACGATACGTTGTGATAGTGGCAATACGAGTATTTTTGTGGCAAGCACTGCGTTCATTGTTGTCCGTGACAGGCACCGCTGGATCGATTGTTGTGCATTATCAAGTCATTTGAAGGCCCCTCCAATATGAATGAACCAGGAGAGGGAATTATGCAATGTTTAATAGGTAAATAATTTTCAGTGATGAAAAATCATAGGGGAGGGAAATAAGCAAGGGGGGGGGGGCAGGGAAATAAGCAAGGGGGGCTTTATGCGATAAAATTACGTACATATATATATTTATATTTACAGTGATATGTGTGTCTTACAGTTACTGTAACTCATTCTGCCATTAACAAACATGGCATTATCAAAACCCAGTGGCTTACAGATGGAGTAGATCAAAAGGGAAAGTGTTGCATTCAGATGGGCAGACAATTACTTTCAGTGTTTACACTTTTTTAAAAGAGTTGGCCTCAGAAGAAATGCATGCGAACATTGCATTTAAAAAGAGTCGGGTGCTAACAGCTAAGGCATGCAATGTAACTGAACATTCAGTGAACTGTGTGATTTCAAGCATACATTCTTTAAAGTATATAGTTTTAGGTTTTGCTTTTTAAGGGTAGTGATAGGTGCATTTTCGAAAATCCCAAGTGCTTTTCTAGGTGTTCTAAAATTATAACAGTATCTGTTATAAAGGCGCATGGCTGCAAAGTTTGGTGCATGTATGCTAAACCAAACCTGAATTACGTGTTTTAAACCACAAATTTAAGTTATTTCATAAGAAATTCTACTCACAATATAATGTTCACACTTTTTAAACAATACTGCATGTTTATGTTCCTTGTTGAGCTGTATAAGTTTGCTAAGAAATACAGTTTCAACACAATTAGGTTTTAAAACAATAAATTTGTTCAATTGTGGGTTTTGTTTTAAAAAAAGATGTATATATACCAAACTTTGATGAACATGTTGTAACACACTTGCCTTACATTAATAACTGCATAGCAAGTTTTAGTTAGCACATATTGGGGAAACTGTTTCCGTAGTTTCACTCTGATAACTTACAAATTGCATTGTAAGGAACATTTTAAATGCTGAAAAATGTCTAAAATACACAACCGAGAAAGCCACACTGGAGAAATAATTATAAAAACTGGGCTGAAATTGTGCTTAGGCATTTACAAGTAAATAATGTACATTTTTATGTAGAATACATAATATTGGTGCAGAAATTTTCCATAACACTTAGAAAAATACGAGAAATATCATAAATGGTTCAAATACGCAATCACGCCTTCCACTTAAATTTATTTAAATCGCCATGTAACTCTTTCATTTTCACTCCGATAACAAAAATATTTACATGAAAACATTCCTAGAAAATTGGATATAATACAAAATTGAAAAGCCAGAATTGTAATTTTTAAACACTTAGGCCCTACTTTTGTCATGAAGGATATAAACTCCCTTGAATGAAAATTGACTGCTTAGATGAGAAATTTATATTTGAACCAAATTATAGGGTTACAGAGGTTTCATCTTGTTTTAATAGAGAGAGGAATTGTTATGACTGGTTTTAATTTGACATCTTGTAATTTTTCACCGCCTTCGCTACTGTCTCACGTGCATGTCTCCCCTCTCTTTCTTTTGCATAGTGGTATACTTCAGCAACAGCGCACCATAGATGATTAGGGATTGGACATACTCATGTACCTTCTTATTTTGTATGCCCTTTAGTACATCTTGGCATGTGTACATTTTAAGTAGTTTTCCTCCATGTGCAATGATATAATGTAATTAAGTTTTGAGTGAAATATATCATCATTCGTCATGCACACTTAAAGGAGTTTACTAGCGTGTGAAGCTCCTCCTGCACTCTATTTCCTTACTACAATTTTATATCAGTGCCACTAGGTGGTTATTCACTATGGCATAAGTGCACAATTGCAAAAACTTCTCTCTTTCTCCATACTTTTTATTACAATTTAATTTACATATTACCTCATCATTGTACTAAAGTGCTGTACTTAATTATCTATACAATAACAGCCACAAAAACAACCCTTTCTTACATCAGACAAGTTTTGCATTATAATGATTTATTTATTTTACACAATGTTATGATCCAACAGATTGGACTACTATGATTTAGCTTATGAAATAAATGTATTAACTTAGAGATTTATTTCTCCCACCACTGTATTGCAATTGCAGCATCCTTCCTAAGAATCTTAAACTTAAAACATTGATGATCACAATGATCATAATGATGATGGTGCTGATGATAGTAATGATAATACTGATGATCTACTCAAGATGTTCTCGGGCTTCTAGCCAGGTGTAGTGATGCATAGCCATCGACGTTTAGGGATGTACATCTCTCCCATCTTCAGGATGAATGACTAGCAAGAGTGAAGGGACCAGTATATGTACTGTCCGCTAGTACGTACCGACTAGAAAACACCCAGTCTAATATGGAGGTGGTTCACCGCTCCGTTGGAATCTGTGTTTTCTGAGTCGGTCGATTTCCAACTTTAAGGCTGGTTTCCAGGAAGGACTAAACTGCAATCCAGCGTCCCGGTTCAGAGTGTTCTTCTCGGAGGAGATGGATGATGAATGATGATCATAATGATAATGATGATGGTGCTGATGATCATAATAGTGATCATATTAGTGATGATCATAATAATGATAATAATGCTGGTGATAATGTCATCATCATTATAATTACTGTCATCATTATCATAATTATCATTATTATTATTATGAGCTGTTGTAGCGGTATTAATCTGTTCATAATTGTGACTATTATGCACCAGATGCTCTTTCACATTATCAGGGCTATCTGAATGTAAAATTTTGTGAACATCCATAATGTATACTTGTGAGTTCCTACAGAGTTTAGTGATTATCATAGAGAACCGAGCGCATTGAAAATCTTAGAAGGTTTGGTATATGCATATTTGTACAGACAGTGTGATAAACATTTATACAAGCATACAGCAGTATCAAAATGTATAAACTTTGTTTTTATGGATAGTTAACAATTCTACATGGTGTTCATTTTTATTTGTACTTTTGATGGTTGCACATGATGTCACCACTGTCTGGTGAGGCTTTTGTACAGACAGGCTTTTGTTGTTGCAATAAGTTGAAGAACATAGAGAGTACCCAGTTTGAATGTTACAGGGGTGCTTAGTTTGGCTTTCAGGGCCTGTGCTTTATATTCACGAAGCTTCCCATAGAGGGCACAATAGTTTCCTCTGGTGGTCTATTGGAAGACTTTCTAACAGTGTACGGCATTTTTGGGTGTTTACAGAGCCATTTAGCTGGAATCAACACTCATCGGAAGTGAACAGCATATCTAATTCTTTGTCTGCCTCAAAATGTTGCAGAAAGAATTCACAACATTTTACATGCACTGGCATGCCTGGTTCTTCTAACTTATGCAATTGTGTGATTTTATAGTGATGCAATTGAAGAAAATGCCTTAATGCTGTTTGGCAGGCTCCAAGTGACAACCTGAATTCTGTGCTGAGCTGGCGTAAAGATGTTCTAGAGCGACTAATCATTATGTCTCTCAATCCTTTGAGGGTGCTATCTTTTAATTTACTTTGCCATGATGTTCGCTATTTATGTCCTACAGATCCAGTTGCTCAAAAGCAAACTACACACTTATTCAATAACAATAAAATAGCTATCTGAATAAAACACACACTAAAACATCTAGCAATACTGAATATTTGCACCATAAATTTGTATGCCTATTTGTCATTGATGTACACCATGCCATAATAAAAGCCCACCTTGTTAGCGTGATGGTTAGCATGTCTGCCTCACATTCAAGAGGTCGCGAGTTCGAATCTCGCTTAGAGTAAGTTATCCAGGTAAGGTTTTTCCTGAGGTTTTCCTTATCCTGAGAAGACGAATGTCAGGTAACTTAAAGCTCCATGGACCTCAGAATCATTTGAGCATCATTCCACCCATTTCATTCATTCACTGTCCGATATGACACTATGTTGGAGGACATTAATTTAAAAAAAAATGCCATAATAAAGTATTGCAAAATAATTGTGGTTACCTTTTAACATTTATCTGAAGAATTCTGCAAGGTATCCTTTGGACTTTCGGATACCTGTCCAGAAAATTGTCAATGCAGCAGTTGATATTGTACTGATATCCCCCTTCATTCAGCAATCCGGTTCAAAAATAACATTCCAACATGTAAGCACAGTGCTGTACCTCCAGCTTCATATTGCTCTCTTCTGCTAGCGATGATATGCTGCATCGAACACAAAGCTTTGAAGACCCTGTTACCATATCATGTAGGCAGGTTCGAAGGGCAATTTCATGGCATAGTCCTGTACATTCTGCAAACGGTCACTAGGGGGCAGCTCCAAGTAAAATATGCTCTATATAGTTCACCTAATACCAGCCACTGATTCAGCTGTCGAGGGTGATTGAAATACCACAACTATACATTGCTAGACGGCACAAAGCGGAAGTGCATTTCTAGGTAACTGCAGACTCGTTTCAAAGAGTGGTGTTATAGATTGGAAAGCGAAGGCACAAATAGAAATGAACACCATGTATACACTTTATACTTCAATTAGTATTTACAAAGAAATCTTTCTGTATCATTTTTAATATTTACTTTGCATTTTGCGGGGCTGTGGTCAAGTATATTTCTGTGTGACAAAAACATGTATGATTTAATATCACTCCCATCTTGCGGATAGGGAGCTGCACCATGGTCTAAATCCCATGGTCAGTATGCCTAATTGCTTTGCCATTGTGGGATAATTGTGACAGTTGTGATATAAGATATCTTAGGTAATGACTGACTAATCTATTAATTTAAATATAAATTCAGTTTTATGCTTGAAGTTAAAATAACTCAAAATATAATTTTAAGTTGGGAATATTGGGATGCCCTTTTGCCACCCAAGTTACATCTACATAAGTTAGAAATGTATTTATTGTAAATTCTCGACATTTCCTGACAAGTGAGATTGGTTTATTAGTTGTGCATATTGATTTTATCTTTAACTTTGGTTATACATTGCAATATTGTTTAAAACTCGTGTTTTTTTATTATAATATTGTTGTAGTATTATGACCATAATACTAATTTAATTGGATAACATCCATGTTGCAGGAGATTGGACTGATTTTGCAAAGAAAATAAAAGGTTACTTCTGGAACCACCGTGAAGAGATTTTTCTTTACAGAGCAGAAAGGGAACCTTTATGAGTGTACATATTGACATTTAAGATTAATTTGTAACAATTCAGTGTATTGATGTATTGATTACTATCAATGTTTGTGCTGATCAACCATCATATATTAAAGACAACCTTTAGCTATACTTTATAGGTGGATAAAATCATCATTACTTTTACAGCTTAAAGATCTTGTTATTACATAACTATTATAAAATGTACAACTTATTTTTGTAAACCTGTATATTTAGTAACCTGATTAAGAATATGTGAAGAATTATCATAGAGGGTCATATGTAAAAGCTCTGGTTCCTGAGGTCATGGGTTCAAACCCAGTGGAGGATGATGCATTTTTCAAGTGTCAAAATCCTTAGCACGGTTACCTTTGGAAGGGAAGTAGTCAATGGTACCTGTCATAGATTTGTGGCATGTAAAAGAACCTCAATGATAAAGAGGGCTCTGAGCAAAATTAAATGATCTTTCACACCCAATATAGGATGGGACACTGAGAGCCACAGCAGTTAAAGAGCATCCATAAATAAAAGCTCAATTTCAACAGTATATTGCATTTGCTTTAAGTTGAAACATGGAAAGAAGAGAGAGATAGCACTATATTCCACGTGCCAGTTGGTAATCCTTGACTGCCTAATCTTGAAAACCTTTACTATTGAAGCTTACTATTTAAAATCTGGATTGCAGAGGTTTTCCTCATTGTCAACATCCACTTGTGACAACACAAATGCCAGCAAAACAAGGAGGCTAAATATATCAGGTTCTTTTCCCTATATTACTGACAAAAATGCAATTGGTCATGAAAATATTACATGTTGTACAACTGATACTAAGAGATTAGGCAGTGAAAGTTGACTGTGACAGGATTCTTCAGCACTTTGACTGCCATTAGCTCACCTCACCTCCTAAGCCTGTCAGGTAGCAGAAGAAAGGTCATGTTTCAAGTTAAACATTACATACTATAAAAGTTTGCAATAACTGCAATTAAAAAGACCCATCTTAAAGTGGATGTAAGGATCATTTATTATTTTATGACAAAGTGCAGGTGAACACACTAAATCTAATCTTGAGTAAAAATTTCTGCCATTTATGCTGTATATGAAGCTTATTGTAACTTTGTTAGTAACATGACCTCTTCAGCTATCACAGAAAATTATAATCTAAGGTAATGTGATGCAATGACATCTATAGAATTACTAAGGATTGATGTATACTTATAGGAGTGTTAAAAAGACAGTTTTAAAATGCAGCAGATACAGGTTGGAATCCTGATCGTCATGCTGCCCGGCAGTTCTATTTTAATGGACTTTCTTTCATTTTTTGGGATGATTTGCACATAATCTAGATCTTTAGGTCACCAGTCATTTTTATATTAATAGAAAGAGAGAGAGAGAGAAAGAGTGAGAGCTTTGCAGTGATTTAATTTAATTTCTATGAAGTTAACCCTTTAATTGGTAGTGTGACTTATAAGCAACATATAAATTAAGTTTTGGAATACTTTATTGACTCTTTCTAACTAATGTATTGTTATGCTAACCTAAATAAATAGGAATAAAGTATTTGCAACTGTCTTGTGTTGTAAAAATATTAAATTTTTTAAATAAAACTGTAGTGTTGTTTTTTAAAGAATAAGAAGCAAAATCCATAAAACTGCAGTCAAATGTAATCCCGTCAGCTTCCAAGTGTGCCACTACACAGATTATTTTATTTGGTCCCATCCCTTTCTTTACCACAGGCACATTTGATTGCAGTTGCTGGGATTTGAACTTGCAATGTTTGGCTTTAAATGGATGGCCAGTCCACTGCATATCCTTCTAACGATCATGGCTGTTAGAATTGCTTCAGCTGAGATGCCTCTGAAAGGGATGTGAAAACTGGTTTAGGAATTAGAGGAAGAAAGACATGTAACAAAATAACTCCCCAATTAAAGGGTTAAATGCTGCTTGTTTAAAACATACACACAGAGAGATATTTTGAAAGTATTGTTTGAAATATAAGGTTTCATGTAGAAGTACAGAAGGTATCATTGTAATACCAATATTTGATTTGGGAATATTTATTCTAAATTACTAGTGTTAGTGAATTAAGTGATTAAATGAGTGAATAACCACTTAGCCTATTCAAGTCATATAACAAGCTCTACTCACATAAGTTAATAATGGCATTTAAATCATATGATGAACACAGCTTGCAAGTGTGTGCTGTTTATGGTTACATTTTAAACTAGCAGGTGGAATTCAAAGGATCTCCATATCTCTTTAGAAGCTTTATGAGCAGAAAAACAAACTAATGCTGGGTTGTGAGAACAAAAATAAGGAGCATAGAATGCCACTTTATGATTCTCACAATAAAGTGAAATCTGACAAATATGAATCATGGTCTGCAATGAATGTGTTAAATGTGAAGTAAAAGGATATCAAAGATGTTTCTTTCATATGAATAAAACCTAAAGCTGCTGACATCACCGCCACAGGCAAGCTGAGAGAAAGGAAAAGTTACTCAGAGAGATAAAGAAACCAAAGTGTGTCCTTTAGTACCAGAAGTGAATGGAAGGTATTGATTTGTAAGATAAGGTGACAGCTTTCTTATAGTGTGAGTTGTCCTCCATGGTCAAAGGGTGGTAGACCGTTCGCCTCTCACTAAAGTGACCTGGGTTCAATCCCAGGTGACTGTATGTGGGATTTGTGGTGAATGAAATGAAGTGGAGGGTGGCACCATGGTTGAGCGGTTAGAGCATTCTCCTACCACCTAGGCGACCTGGGTTCGATCCCAGGGACCCGCATGTGTTATGGAGGACGAAGCAGCATCAGGACAGGTTTTCTCTGGGTTCTCCAGTTTCCCCCACCAATTGCTCCATTATCACCTTTCCAGTCATCGATTTCGCCTGCATTTCATATCACCCTCTTCCTCACTCTCATACCTGGTGCTTGACTGACCACCCGCTTCCAGGTCTTCACTCTATCTGGTCCATAGGTTCCTGTGCTCAATGACAGGCGTCTGACCCTAGGCACTGGCTTGTAAGTCCTAGGAGGTGTAAGTTCTACATAAGGAGAAGGTAATTGGTAAAGAAAGAAATTAAGCAGTGCAGGGGTGGGTTTCCTCTGGGTTCTCTGGTTTTCCCCACCATCTCATTCTACTGGTGCTCCATCTTCATTCCATGCATCATCAGTGTCACCACCTGTGGTGCCGCATGTGGTAAAAGCAGGTGTGGTTCCCAAGGTTACAGGTTCAAGCCTGGCTGAGGTCAATGGATTTTTTGGGCGTAAAAATCATTAGCGTGGTTTCCTTTGAAAGGGAAGTAAAGCCAGGGGTCCCATGTCATAGATTTATGGCATGTAAAAGAACCTCAAGCCTGAGAGTCCTCTGTGGAAAATTAAGTGGTCTTTCACATTCAAAATAAAATGGGATGCTGAAAACCACAGCAATTAATGAACGTCCATAAAGAAAGGCTGAATTTCAATTTTTCCCATAATGCATGCAGATTTAAAATTTACAGGAAAATATTTTTCTGTCTGCTAGGCACATGCATATAAAATTGTTGCATTGTGTTTCACAAGATTACTGTTAAGAGACATGAACTACACAGGTTTTAGAACCAATGTTGCTCATCAGCTGTTTCAAGGTGTTAACATTACCAAAGTTCAACGTTAGAGATTGATCTTTAGCTGGGGATACCCTATTGAGATTGCAAGCTGAAGTATGCACCTACAGAAAAGAAAGAAAGAGAAAAAAAAAGGAACCAAAATACAGGTTGTATACTACAGTAGGCAAAAAAATGTTGAAAATGTTTGGAAACACAAGAAGTATTGCGTTCTCCTTCAGTTTGGAAAATTGGTTTTAGATTTACCACACTCAACAATCATACTACGCCATCAAAATTGATGAGTTCAGCTTCCAGTATCATGCATGCAGTATTTCAGAGAATAAGTTCTATTTGTTTATTTTATGTAAATTCTAAATTTACGATGTACTTGTACAGCTGTACGGGGATTTACATAGATTATATTTCTGAGATAGCCAAGAGGGTAGTTCAATAAAATGGCAGTAAGTTAACTTTTTTCTCACACATACATCTTGATTGTACAATTTGTCATTAATTAGGTCTTGAAATTCTAAAATAAACAGCACTGTGTCCTGCATTTCTATGTTACTCAGTAAACATTTTCTTTTTACCCATTTATCAAAATTATGCAATTTATTTTCATGATTCACAGGACTTCGAAAATAGGGGATTGAAAGTTGTAAAATTCAAAAATACATTTTCAACACTTATCTAAATTTCACACATGTGTTGTCCTAGGATATGGCAACAGCAAATTGTCCAATTATTGTGTGTAATGAAATGGAAAAATGGAAAAGTGGAAGAGAGAAAGTGAGGATGAGAATGATTTTCAAAAAAAGTTTCATATGGTGGCAAAACAATCTGAAATGTTCAATAACTGAGGGAAACAGAGCAGTCAGGTGCATTGAGTTAGAAATATCCATGCCAATTTTCAACAGAATTGCTTATTAATTCCAATTTCTTTCGAAAATAATTGAGGATGGCAAAGTCATAAACACAATTTGTATCTCCCAAACCCACTCTTTTAAATAATGCATTGAAGAGCAACTTCAATTTTTTTCCAAGTTATTGGAAGATGTTCATACAGTTGAAAGGCACAATACCTTAAGCTATTCAACCCATATATTCAAATGACTCAGGCATGGTAAATCAAGAGTATATTCAATTTCAAAAACATCATGTCCTTTCTGGAAACAATGTACTGTTTTTGAAGCTCATTTATGTATTTTAACCTTTTTATGGCATTTCAATAGCAAGCAAACAAAATGCTCGCCCAGTAATTAACTCAGTTGCACAATGTGATTAGACAATGGTAACTCTTGATGCATGAGAGATGAGATTCAATTGTTTATGTCCTAATACTAATCTGTCACTGTTAATAGAATATCTCTACCAGCTTTATTTTTGATTGTGATTAGATCTAGGATTTTCATGATGGAACATATATTTTTTGGTAAGACTGATATGCTCCCTAAATGGATGTATAAATGCTTGTTACAAAAACTGAATAAAATTGTGATTACTGTTTGGATGAGTCAACAAATTATTTAAATGCTTTTCTCTCCACATGCATGTTATTTATTCAAGACTAATTTCTGGGAACCCATTTCTTCCCCATCGTCAGTCATGTGGATGGTTTGATCTTGCTTGGCATTGAGTTGTCCTCTTTACTTCTGGTTAAATGGATGACTATCTATGGTAGGGATTTCAGGATTCATGACTTTTGCTTCATTCTTGATGATAAAGAGGTTTTCCCAATTGTTTAGCTCTAATGATTTCTTGACATATTTCAACAATTTTAACCCATATTTTATGTTGTGATTTGAAGATCAAAACTGATGTGCTACAGCAGACATAGCCATTACTTGAATTTGATGTTTCTCCAGTGTTGTTTCATTCTGACTTCTATATTTCTTTATATTTTGCGAATGTATATTTTTCATTTCATTTAATAAACTTCGTATAACTTGGCTCTTGGTGTGCTATTTTTGAGTGGGTTGTTCGATAGGTTTCTGGTGTTATGTCTATTTGTGGTGCTAATTTAATGTTGAATTCCTTGAAAACATTTTAAGTTTAAAAAAATTGTGAGACAGGGGAATTAACCGTATTGGAATTTGGATTTCTTCAACTTTTCCAAAGTGTTGATTTCTTTTAGTCGTTTTTGTGCTCAGTGTTGTTAATTAGTTTCTCCATAAGGTTTTTGTTGAAACCATTCTGCTTTATTGTTCTTTCCTCTTGCTCTGATGTGTTGCACCCTGCTTCAGAAGTGATTTATTCTTTCTTTCCTGGAACAATAAATATTATGCGAAGACTCAAGAGACCACAAGCTATAATACTGTAGCAACACTGGCACTGCTTACAGTTTAACTGCCTTGTAGACAATAATGTTGAACTGCTGGTGTTACTCTGTTCGCATCTTTCCAAGAAGCTCCTTCACTTGGAGTCACTCCACACATGGTTGTGTGTTCAAGGACAAAGACATTCTCCTGAGTAAATGACGATATGTTTGTTTTCTGTAAATGCCAAATTGTAATTTTGTTTGGTTCCTCATGGCCTTTAGGTCAAAAAATGGCAAGAGTCCTTATTTCTCTACTTCCAGCATGAATGACATTGACCTTTCCTTTAGGTTTAGTAATTTCACTGCATCTTCTATCAATTTCTTTGGAATGATGGCATAAGCCTCATCAAAATGTCTACGTCAGCACCAAAAAATGTGTCGAAGTGCCTTGGTGATGTTAATGTTGGAATTGCTCATATATAGATTAGTCGACTCATTCTAACATTAACCATATCACTCAACTATATGCAATGCTTCTTTTTAATTATAGTAGTTACAATGCAATCAAATTATATTAATTTGTTTAAGTCATATTTATGCATAACTATTTTTGCTCTTCTGAGAATTAAAGGGCTTTATGAGAAAAGCAGTTTCTTTCTTTCATATTCATTTCAGTTTTCAGCAGAAGTAAAAAAAGGTTTTTGATGTGCAAGTCTTTATTGGCTGACAATAGAAAATCTGTTTAATTTAACAATTTCCACAGATATGCACTGTATGTAGTAACTTGGAAATCATAAGCTTAGGAAAAAGAAGCATGCAAAAGGATATCACAGTATATATGAACTATGTACTGATAAGTTTAATAAAATAAAAAGCATACTGCAATATCAAATTCCACAGTTTAGCTTGCTTCCCACATGCATTTTATTCTTACATAGTTTGTTGCCATAAACTAACTTGATAATTTAACTTAAAACTGAAATTTTATTTTGTTATGATATTATTAGATAGTGCATTTTACTTGAGATTTAAAGCTTTCTTGGTGCTGATTGATGATCAACTTGTTGAGATTGCAGCTTAGGTTGTTGACCTAGCTTTAAGCCATCTTTACATGGCCAAGAAGTTACCTGTAGCAATCCTGAGAAGTGGTCATATACTTTTTTTTTGTTAACATTCATATTTTTATAAATGTTAGGTTATTAACAACATATTTGTTTTCATATACTATGATGAGTTAGGTCATAAAAATCCTAGTCCTAATCATATTGATAAATTGGCATCTGTTGAGTGTAGCCAATCTCTGTGGTGAGGATGAGAAACTTGCCTTCTAACTCAAAGGAACCAAATTGCAATCTTGGTTAGTGCAAGTTGCTTGGATAAGATTTTCTCGAGGATTTTCCCTTATCCTCATAAGACAAATGTGGGGCAGCTCTCAGCTCGGTGGAAGTGGGTTCATTTAGCTATCTTTTCCCCCATTGCATTCATATCTTTGCTTGTTAAAATGTGCATTACACACTTGTGAAAGAAAAACTAGTAACAGTGATTTGGTTAGTGTTTTGTTTCATTACATGCTCCTTATTTTAAACTACTATAGATTAATCATAACTAGTAGTGTAGAAGCAAAGGATATTTTGGCAGTTAGGAACAAACTAGCCAATGGACATTTTATTATGTGTACTAAACTAACTGAAATAGATCATGTTCTAATATTTGTAGTGTTGTGGTGTCTGGGTTGTATTGATGTAGTGTCCTGTTATATTTTTTCAATCAGTGTTTATGGTTCATGTGTGCACAAAAGAGAAATAGTTTAAAATATAAAAGGATGGAAAGTTAGTAAACTTCTTTTGCTGGAGTGCCACTTAAAGAATATTGAATTTTGAATAAATGTTACAACATTATAATACAAAACATTTGCCATTTGAATAGCAGCATATAAAGCTCTCAGTTCTCTAATTTTGTCTTCCAGTTTCTACTCTTTGAGCTGGTTATTGGAAGTAAAGAATTAGAATTTTCTTTTAAGGAACTCTGTTTACATTTATACTTTCTGCCTTTACCCACACCTGTCTGTTTCTTTCCCTTTTTTCCAACTTCTATAATATTGTGGTATGTGTAGATATAGGTTTCTACATGCTGACGATTGTTAATAATAATTATTTTACACTACCGTTCAAAAGTTCTTGAACACTCCTGAATATCAGGATTTATTGAAAAAATGTCATAGAACATTCTTTTACGGTTATAATTTTAATGTTATAAAGCAGAAATAATCACTATATTCCAGATTTTACTTTTTTTAAAGTAACCTCCTCATGCTTTGATCACTCCTTCACACACTCTAGGCATCCTTGCTATCAAGTCTCTTGGTGCTTCTTCAGAAATTTCCTTCCATGCCATTTTTAAATGGCTCCATAATTCATTTAAATTATGCAAAGATCTATTTCTGACCTCTCTGTCCAAATGATCCCAAAGATGTTTGATGGGGTTGCAATTGGGGCTTTGAGGAGTGTTGTGTTCTTCAGTTTTCCCCTCTTATCTAATTGTTCCTGATACTTTCTGCATAGCAAAGATGAATGTTTTGTATCATCTTTTTGCAGTGTGAAACCCTTGCCAATGTAACACATTCCAGAAGGTTTTGCATGGCATTGGAGAATGTAGTAGTAGTGCTCTTTTTTCATTATTCTGTCTATTTTTACAATGTCACTTGTTTCATTGCCTCCAAAACAAGCCCAGACCATCACTGAACCACCTCCATGCTTTACTGTAGGGGATGATTTACTGAAATGTCATGCATTCTCCTTTCATACGTCTGACAATCCTGCGATGTTTTGTACTAAAGAGTTCAAACTGTGATTCATCTGTGAACAACACGTACCACTAATCAACAGTCCACTTTGCATGTTCTTTTGCCCCCTGCAGTTTGTTCTGTTTATTGGGAGTCCTCAGTAATGGTTCTTAACAGCAATACATCCCTTCAAGCCTGCATCCAGAAGTCTTCTTTTTGCTATTGAGACACTCGCAGGTTAATTCCTCAGATGGTTGATTTCTGCTGCCAGCATGGGTGCTGTTTTGAAGCAATCATGTTTACTACTTACTACAAAGTCAACTGAGGCCTTCCCTTGCAATCACAATCCTTGTTACTATTAGTATGAAAATCTCTCACTACAGTATAATGGATACTTCACAAGGAAACAAGTCCTTTTTTTTTATATTTCACGCATGCTATGACCTGCTTTGTGTAAACTAACTATAACAGCACTCCTTTCTGTCAAAAGCTCACTGTTCTTACTCATTTTAACTTTGAAACTACACACTCCACAATGTCAATGATGACCCTCTAATTTGCTTCTGACAGCCTAAACAGAGTTTGTTATCTTACATGAACAACAACTGCTGCAATAAGCAACACTATGTTCAAAACAATACTTTAGGGCATCAAACTTTGATTTCAAAATCTACTTGTTGCAGGAAAGGAAGATAGCTTAATAAAATGGATTAATGTTTCTATGCATTCCTTTATTAAATATCTAAAATTAACTTTGAGTGGTGCCATAATACCTTTTATTTTAAGAACCTAAGGGTGTGCAAAAACTTTTGAGTGGTGGTATATATGAGTACTTCACAATGTTGTGAAAGTAAAGTAAGCGGGTAGCATTTAGAATAACACAAATCCAGATAATTTCAAGAATAAAATGCATTTAAATATGTGCACATTGGCACTTCAACAAGATGCTAGTTCATTAACATCTTATATGTTTAATAACCTATACATAGCATGAGTAGCAATTATTGTTGTTTCACACTAGCCATATGTAGAATAAGGACTGGAAAGGTACAATCAGAGTGGAAGGTCGTGAGTCATCAGACTGAATTTTCTGTCTGATTCTGCTTTTCCAAAAGGACAGTGTTATGACTTTTTGACACATTCTGATGGAAATTCTTTTAGCTTTTGCTAATAACTAACATAAAGTCAAGTTAAATATAAAGTTTCTGTTTTTCCAACACTTGAAAGCAAGCTATTTGTTAAAATAATGATGTGTTACAAAGGCAGAATATTCAATGTTTGCTAATAGCACCCTGCATTTCACAAACGAAAATGAAACAATTGCTGTTCAGACTATCCTGATAATTCTGGAAAAAGAATTTTAAAAGTACCTGAATTTTCAGCAAGCATTAAATGAGAGGAGTGAATACAAATGCCAGTCCTCATGGCCATGCTTGCTAGAGCACCTAACCTTGGTGTGTTGTGCTGAAGGGGATTGTGGGTTCGAGTCCCGCCTAGGGCATGGGTGTTTGTGTGCATGTGACAGGGTAAAAAAAGGACCAAAACAATCAGAAAAACAACGAAGATAAAACAGGAAAGAAAACCACAAAAAAAAGAAAGCAAAAGGTTTATGTTATCACTAAATATGTAACACTGTCTTCAAATACTGGAAGTTGATGACAGTGTTATTGAAATCACTTAAGGGGGCTGATGGGGAAAATTTCTATTTTGCAGTTTTAAAGCTATGTAATATTTGTACACATTTGGGCTGTTATGTGAAAGTATTTGGCAGTCTCATTTTTGTATATCAATTAGTTTTTGAATTATTGAAAATTTCCTTTTAAAAATTTGCAAACTTCAAAATTAAATTCACTCTACATTTTTTGAAAAATGCTTGAATTTTTTTACAAATCCAGAAACTCGTTTCGAAAAACTTGACACATGGTGTTTATACTATTTTAACTGTAAGGGAAATTGAGAAAAAATATGAGCTGCATAGCGAAAGTTTCAAAATTTTTGCAATCACTACACACACTTTATTTTTTATCTCAAAAAGCACTAAGTTAATCCTGAATCCCATGTGTCAGGTTTTTTGTCATGTTTTATAGAATGCACAATAAAAAGTTCAACCTTCTAGTTGAGGATTGTAATTTTGTTTTGAATGAATTAAAATATAGCAAAAAGTGTGAAATTTTGTTATATTGAGGCACATTTTAACCCATTTCCCCCCTTAATAGTAAAAACTGAATCAGTCAATAACACAAAACAACACTTTTTTTAAATTTTATGGAACATATTTTAGAGGTTGGTTTCTCTGTAATGAACCAGACATTGACTGATCAGTCTATGGATAGATCAGTTTCACCATCCGAACCAGTCAATATATGGTTGATGATGGAGTAACAAACCTCTGAAACATGTTCCAGGAAACTTTAAAAGTGAGTATTGTTGTATGTTTTTAATCAACTCAGTTTTTACTCTTAAAGTAACTGTTTTTATTTGGAAACGTGTATTCTTCATGTATAGATTTTCAGTCTTTACATATTATAATTGTTTTTATTAGGGATAATGTTAGATGTTCCAAATACAGTGTTTACATTTACACAGATATTTTCAATTGCTAACAATCTTTTTAATACAAAGAAAGTTCAATGTTCACTTAGGTAAATTTAAGCATTTTATCAAACTTAGAGTCAATTGCTGAAATAAAATCTGCTTCAATCTGCTGGTTAATGGTTGAGAATATTAATTATCTATATGTAAAGAAACAATGGCATTGACATATGCAATTATGTTAATCCAGTCACATGACTAATTGTGTTCATTAATTCACTACCAATTTAGGTGCATCCTAGGCACTAAGATGTGCAGTGAAAGTGTCATTCTTACAAACTGAATGAGTAATATAACCTATGTACCTACACCTCATTATATACTAAGAGTATTTGCTGGTTTGAAAGTACCCATTTGTGTATGAAAAGATATCAGGTTTTATGATATGCTGCAAGAAGATATAAAATGCATTTTTGCTTATGCAAGTATCAGAAACTTTGAGAGAATCAGAGAAAATACAGGACATTCAAATAAATGTAGGTACATATTTTTTTTTGGTCTGAATACATTTTCATTTGGACATAATGGCATCTTGAATCCCATCCAACTTGGGTATACTGTCTAACAAATAACCCCAAACTTTTACTCTATAGATACTTAATTTTTCCAGCTTTCATGGGTTTAAATGTTCTATTTAGAAGTTTAATTGCAGCTATAGAAGATACCTTTAGCGACATGGTGTAAGGGCCTTATTTAGTGTCGCAGTAGTAGTTGGCAAGGGCCAGGAACAGGGGCTCACATTTGGAGGGGTCTAAAACAGTAATACCTTCATTCCATGTTCACATTGAGAGGTTTATCCAAGTGAGGGGGATCTCAACTGGATTACTGAACAGAGTATTAATTAAATAACGCATTTGAAGGTTCAGCACTCCCTAGTTAGGTGTGTTAACTACCACACCAGTTCCTTACAATTATACAAGAGGCCCTGTAACCTGTAACTAAATGTGTGCAGATAAGCAGAATGATCATTTAATCAATGTTGCCAACTAACTTATTGAATGATAATTTTCAAAAGGCCATTCCCCTATATTCACCATGTTTTCAATGTATATAGTATTTTTATTTGCCTGTTTATTAATAGTCATCTTCTGTGGTCTAGAGGTAACATACTAGCCTCTAGTTTCTGAGGTCATGGATTCAAACCTGGCAGAGAATGATGGATTTTTTTTTAGCATAAAAATCTATAGCATGGCTTCCTTCAGAAGGGAAGTAAAGCTGGTGGTACCATGTCATAGATTTATTACACACAAAGATCCTCAAGCCTGATAGAGGCTTCTGAGCAAAATTAAGCAATCTTTTACACCCAATATAGAATTGGATGCTGAGAACTATGACAGTTAAAGGGTGTCTATAAATAAAAACTCAATTTTAGTTACACTTACCTGTATACCTACAGGTGCGGTTAACTGTAGTTATGCAGTAGAACCACAATAACTCGACAACTTTTTTATTTTATTTCTTTATTTTTTCTCTTCAAACTTACCTGTAGTAATTTCTGTAATCCACTCTACGGCATAAACAGTATAAGTGAACTGTAATTAATGTATACAACCTGCCACATTCTCCCTCACAGTAACAAAAGGGCTGACCACTAATTGACCTTCGATATCTAGTCAGAACATAAGCAGCCAGCAAACCATTGTCATGAAATCAAAAGCTTGTCACTAATAATGTGGCTACACAGTACAAACACTTGCTTAGAGGGTTTGAAGGTTTATAGCATGTACATGGTAAGCTAAACTTTCAGTTACATATTTCTGGTTACAGTACAGTTTCTCAGATTTCAGACTTACTGTTAGCGTTGTATTGAGCTGTGTTTGTCAAACGAGACAAAAAGATAAGTTAACATGACAATGGAAATTACATTGGATGTAGAGACCGGACAGAGGGGAACATAATAAATAACATAACATAACAATAATAATAATAATAATAATAATAATAATAATAATAATAATAATAATAATAATAATAATAATAATAATAATAATAATAATAATAATAATTATTATTATTATTATTATTATTATTATTATTATTATTATTATTATTATTATTATTAAATAAATAATAACACAATAAAATAACATAATATATTTTAGGATATCTCATACTTTCCTGTTTCCTGTATTGTGCTAGAACATGCATTTATGTAATTTGCAGCACAATTATGTTATGAGTTTTGAATGAAGGACCACCTTATTCCATAAAACTAGACATTTTGGTAACTTGATACACTCTCAGTCCATATTGGGTCGAGTTATTGGGATTCTACTGTACAAGCAGAAAACAAAAGTGAGCCTGGAGTGCTTTGATATTATACTTTTAGGAATCTGGGAGGGGGGCCTTGAACTCCTGAGCTCCCCTCTGCGTATGCCCCTGGACAGAAAAGCCTATAAAGCCTATGTTCTTAATTGTTTACACTTTAGTAGTATTTGTGGCAACAAGGAGTATTATCCAAGAACTGGATTCTGTGGGAATCTGTACAGTTTGTCTACTGCATACTCCCCATTGATGTGAAAAGTTGTTCTTAATGGCATTGTTCTTGTACTGTAGAAAGTAGAAAGTATGATTGTGTGAATTTCTATGTTTTATGTCTGTACACATATTTACATGTAAGAGAGAGTAGTAATTTTGTTGCTGTTGTAAAAAAGCTAAATGTGTCATGCATACAATATTATATTTAGTTTGAATTTTGGGTTAAACAGAACAATGTAAATATCTTTCATCTCTAGTAGCTATATTTTGATCTAAGTTTAATATTAAGTAATGCATTTATGTAAATGAGCTTAGTTTTTACATTAACATTGAATAAAAATATTTTAAGGCTTTCAGTTGGTTTTAAATTAAAACCTGGACCACCACCTGTTGCATCCTTAAGAATATATAGGGTCCTTATAATTATAGTAAACAATTCGCAGGCTCTCTACACTGCATGAGAGAACCAAGAGTCACCAAGTAAATGGAGTCGGCCAAGGCACACTAAAAGCCTTACTTTAGAGTAGGTGCTGGACTTATTGACCTGGTCTCAAAGAGGCAGCACATCTCATTAGAATGTTGTTGCTCACGAGCAGGAATTGTTGTGTTTGTTGCATGATGTTATCACTAGGTCCCTGTAGTGCAGCTGTATGCAGAACACGTGTTGTGGTTACGGATATAATCATAGCCTTTACTTGAAATAGTGGCAGCACAATGCATGCATTGGTTCTTATCTCTCTCTCCTAGCTGGCGCACAGACACTTCATAAGTGGCAAATGACAGATAATGTGCTGTTACTGTGGCATCTATTCAAAAAGGAACATTTCATGTTGAATGGGAGAGTGGATTGGAGACAACGTCAAATGTTAGCTTTGTGACAAAATATCAATTGGCACATATCAATCCTACAAGTGCTGAAATAAGGTTCCAGGTAGAACTAGTAAATTTGCAAACATGTATTATTGAAACAGAAATACATACACCTATAAGGGGCAGGTATTTTTTGAATGTTAGATGGTTCTAAATATATATTGTTCATGAAATACCCTTTCATGACCAAAAAAGTGGTGTATGGTGCGCCATTAGTGGAGAAAGAGTTATAGGCCCAATTTTTTTCGAGTCAACAGTTGACACCCGTACTTACGTGAATACAATTTTGCCCCCTTTTTTTTAGAGAATTAACTGGCAGGGAGCATGATTTTGCCTTTTTTCAACAAGACTCTGAAACAACTCATACAGCCAATCTTTCGATGAGAACAATTGAAAGTGTGTTTCAGGACAGAATTATTAGTAGAAATTTGTGGCCCCCTCAGCCCTCCGATCTAACCCCCTGCAATTTCTATCTCTGGGGTTACTTGAAGCATAAAGTGTACAAGACAAATTCACACACCCTGGAAGAATTAAAACAAATTATCTGCCAGGATCTGCCAGGTACATTTCTCAGCACAAACTATAGTAAGTGATGGATAATTTCCTAAACAGGTGCCAAAATGTATGGACAACGATGGTGGCCAGTTTCAACATCTCCATTTAATTATATTGGTAAGTAAAGCATTTAAAAAAAGTTTTAAAAATGTTGTATGGTTTTATGCGCTCTGTTCTATGACAGTGGTAGTCGGTGATGAGCGCAGAGGACCCGAACAGACAAAGATACACAGCGCAGTCGGTTCACAGTCTTTTGGATCACCTATTATATTGCTGTTTAAGAGTGTATGACTGCATTAGAAGTATTACAAGTTACACTCAAAGGGTTCAACTTGAGATATTTATGGGTTTTAGATTGTTGTCTCAAGTAACACCATATATGTGTCTAACTCAGAACACACAAGACCCAAGTATTGAAGCAATGAAGTTGCCACAACTATCATTTATATGTAAATGGCAAGCATTTGAATCTTCAAAGTGTTCCAAGTAGCCCCACTTTATGGTATATTGCAAAATTTATAATTTATTTGTACATTTAATTTTTATAAAACAGCATTTTTTTACAGATATAAATTACATACTAGTAACTAAAATAAATGAAAAATAATAAAAAGAAGTAAAATAAAATAAACAAATAAAAAAGGTTACAATAAAATATATATATAACTATAAAATAATTAATTCCATTTGTACTAAGCCATTTCTATTAGTTATAGAATCCAGTAACATGAATTACTAGTTACCTGGTCATTTACCTATATAACTGTTCTAAAATTAACAAAGCTAATAAACTATACTACCTACTGGTATCCAGCAAAATTTGCACTGGTAGTCAGCACAAAGTTATTTATTTATTTATTATATTTTCTCAATACTAAATCATGATTAAATCTGCTAGCTCCAATTATTTATCTTACCTACTATTCTGTAATTTGCTTGCCTCTGGCACGGAGGACCCGGGTTCGATCCCCGGTACTGGCATGGGGATTTTTCACCTAGTGGGAGGTCTGGCATGGGGTGAACTCAGCCTCATTAGGTTCCAGAGGGACCAATTGAGGAGGTACTTGATGGAGAAGTAGCGACCCCAGGTTTGAGAAGGCTGTGTAACTGGCTGGGAGGTCTTGGGGCATTGACCACGTCCCACCCTCCAGTACTGCACCACACCAATGACGCCTGTAGTGGGCAGAGGTGGGAGATGCAGCGGCTGAGCGGCAAGCCTTGGCCCTTCATGGGCTGTTGCGCTGGTTTTTTTTTTTTTTTACTATTCTCTAATTGAACTATTATTATAATATATAACACCATTTCTTAATTCTATACTTATACATTGTATTTTTAATGCATAATTTGCTTTCCTCTTATTGTCTTTTAACCACTTCAAATCAGAGGCGGCTTCTCAGAGGAGGGAAGGGAGGAACATCCTCCTCAAAATTTTTATGAATTTATAAATGCTATATTAATCTTAAAATTCAAGCAATATTGAATAAATTTGAATTCAAATCTATTATATTAAGGTTTGCTGGTTTAGGTATACTTCACACGGTTTATACCACGTGATATCTTACGAGTGTCAGCGCAGCGGAGGAAACTTATCTCTTTCCTCCACTCCCATAGTAAATGTGCATAGAACATAGCGCTACAGTGGCCAGAGAGAGAAACAGATTTTTAATGCAGCTCATGAACAGCTGAGGAGGAGTTCCTCCTCTCGAACTGCGCCTGTGCTAAGTCCCTGAAGGCTGGAGCGTTGTGCATAATTCCTCTCTGAGGTGCGAGAGTTGGAACCGGCAAAGGTACGAATACTGTGGCTACCATCTAGTGATTTTATTTTCAACCAGATCTATTAACAGGTCTTTTCCCTTCACGGATATGTTGATCATTGTGCATTGTAAACCTTTCAATCACGTATTTTGTTGCTGCTCCTTTTTCAGTAATATTCTACTGTGTTTCTTCCAATACCCGAGTAAGACGGTGAAGTTTTGTTTTTTAATTTGTTGTTATAACATTGAACAATGACTGACAGTGAAAGTGTTTTAGTTTTCGGAGAATTTAAAAGACTCACATTACAGGAACAAATAATTGTTATACAGAAGGGACGACCAACCCCACCATTGCCTGGACTCATGTGTGCTACTAGCAAAGGCGGGAAGTTGAACTTCTCCACAACTTGGTATGAAAAAGTCAATTGGCTAACAGGTTGTGAAAAAAAGGCAAATTCTCTTGTGTTTTCCTTGTGTTTTGTTCTCCAACTCGAAGGATGTTTGGATCTTTGGTGGATTCAGTGATGTTAAGAATCTGGGCCGAGGAATTCAGAGGCATGAAAAATCTTGAGAGCATCTCGACAATGCACTAAAATTAACAATCTTTGGTAAAAGTGAATATCGCATCGATCTAGCGTTAAGTGAAGCAGCTAGGATTTCTCGCGCCAAACACAATGAACAAGTGAAGCAAAATCGACACGTATTATCAAGTTTAGTGGATATTGTGTGTCTGTTAGGAAGGCAAGAACTATCTTTCAGAGGACACGATGAAAGTGAATTAACCAAGGGAACTACCGCGAGCTTTTCAAGTTATTAATGAAACGTGACGAAGTACTTCAGACACATTTAAATAATTCTAAAGCATTTATCGGCTTGTCAAAAACCATTCAAAATGATTTAATTGAATCAGTTGCAGGCCTTGTAAGGAAAGAAATAGAGGTTGAAATTCATAAAGCTGCCTTCTTTGCAGTGGAGGCTGATGAAACTTCGGATGTGTCTCTCAGAGAGCAGTGCTCAATAATTTTAAGATATGTAGATCCATGTGGCTACATTCAAGAACGATTTTTTGGTTTCCACAGTGTTAGTGGAGATAGAACAGCCAATGCCCTATACAAATTACTGTATCAGCAATTAGAGCCATTGAATTATGACAGAAAACTTGTTGCGCAGTCTTATGATGGCGCTGCTATTATGGCCGGAGAACTAAACGGCTTGCAGACGAAGATCAAGCAGAAAGCAAAACAGGCATTATTTGTACAGTCATGCACAAAGGCTTAATCCTGTGCTATCACATAACTGTAGTAGCATTGCTCAGAGCAGGATCTTCTTTGCTAGTATCAGTGTTTTGCCCGCATTTTTTCATCAATCCTCAAAACGAATGGAGGCTCTTACCAATATGACCAAACTTCGACTACCTAAAGATGCTCAAACCAGATGGAACTTCAAATCTCGTTTGGTAGAATCTGTAAAATTGCTCAGGGATGGTCTTCTGTCAATGTTTTCCGAAATGCTGGAAGAAACAAAAAACTGGGATGATGCTACAATTAGAGTAGCAAATGGCTACATTCGTCTATTGGAAGACTTTGAATTCAACTTCTTGCTTTCGGTTTTCAGTGGAGTATTTTCGAAAACTGCCATTATTTTCAATATACTCCAGCTTAAAACCAATGATATTGATTTCTGCTGTAGGAGAGTTCTTGAAATGGTCCATTTCCTACATAAATCTAGAAACGATGCAGCCTATAATGAACACTTCAAATCGGCTGCTAATGAAACTGGTGACGAGTTTCCTAAAATTAAGAAAAGGTGCCTTGCAGCTGTTGATCCCAAAACTCATTTCTGCCAGTTGTATTTCAACATAATCAATACGCTAGCAATGCAGATGGAAGTCAGGTTTGAAGATCTGAAGAAATTATTGTTTATTAATCTGCTCGACGCTTTGAAATTTGAACATTTTTCCAAGACGTTCCCAGATGTTGAATATTCATCCTTACTGAACTGTTTCCCGGAACAATTTGTTAGTGAGTTGCTTAAAAACGAACTTGTGGTGTTTTACAACACCATGATGTGGTGTTTTACAACACACATACCATGATTTGCAGCAGAACTGTACCAAATTCCAGGAGTTAACAGCTCTCTTCTTTAAGGAAGGCATTCATAAATGTCTTCCCAACGTTTACAAATTGGCATGCTTAATTGCTGCGATACCTGTGTTGACAGCAAGTGTTGAAAGAAGCTTTTCTACACTGAAAAGAATAAAAACTTCCTGTAGAAACACTATGGGTCAAGACAGACTATGTTCTCTTGCTCTCATGTCTATCGAAAAAGACTTGTTGTTGCAGCTGGAAAAAGATCCAAAATGGCATGATAGAGTAATGGAAGATTTTGCGACAGCGAAACAGCGATGGGCAGAGTTCTTCTATCAATAAAAGGTATTGTATTTTACCCTTACAAATGCATGCCATTTTTGCATGAATTATTATTTAAGGTTTCATAATTTTATGCAGTTAAATTCTTTCCTCCTCTAAACAAATGTGCATGAGCCGCCACTGCTTCAAATATTCCATTATTTATAATTTCACCAGCACATAAATTTATTTAATTAATACTCTTTTACTTCACTTAACATGTACAGAGTAATATAAACAACAAAATAGAGTTTGGCATTCACAGAAAACACTCTCATACAGACAGCGACATCAAGAAAAACAATGTTAACCCAAAGTCACATGAACATGCTATATTCCTCAGCTTAATAAACACACCACTGACAAATCAAGAATTTAGAAAGGAACACTGACACATCATGTATTCATGTATGTGGCTTTCATGTAACTGTTTTCTTAACGGGCACCAGTTTTACAATGTGGCAGTTACATCATATATACATCATTCATACTTACAAGAAATAGAAACAAATGCCAAAGATAAAAAATGGATTACACTACTTTCCAATCCAGATATAATCCCCCAGAGACCAAGGAAAACAGCTGTTGCAGCCTTCCGACTATTGACAAATCACGACTGCTTAGCAAGTCATCTCTACAGAATAGGTATCTCAGCCTCACCAATATGTGTCCTGTGTAACGATCCAGCAGAAATGAATGAAGACCACTTGAAGACCTGTGAAGCATTAAGATCAGAAGAAACTACAGTTCAAAAGTATTGGAAAGCACGAATGCTAATGGCTTCATTGCCAGATGCAAGGCACTAGAAAACAACAACAACAACAACACTGACACATCAAGACAGTAGAGCAACAAAAACTGGACTCAAAACAGACCTAGTGGACAGACTCATAAAAAATATGAAAGACAAAAACAGATAAAAGACATCATAACACTGAACAATGGATACAACCCACAATCCACATATGGCAAATTCACAGTCCACTCAAAGATGCACAACAAATTTAGCCTGAGAAACGATCCACTAAACGGCACAATACCAGCCACTTCAAAATCCGGTGTATACCAAATAGAATGTAAAGATTGCCCAAAAATATACATTGGCCAAACTAAAAGAAAACTGGAAACAAGACTGAAGGAACTCATCAGGAACATAAAACTTGAACAAATTGACAGATCAGCTGTAGACTATCATTTCTGGTCAACTCAGCACACCATAAAACAGGATATCAAATTATTAAAACATGTAAAAACTACAGCTGAATTGATAATTTGGGAAAAAATACACATAAAGAAGGATTATTATTTATTTATGCCAACAAGCTTATTGCTGGTGTTTGTAAACACACAAGCCATGTGTGGGCAATGTTTAAGAGGTGGAATCAGGACTGAAAAATTCAATGCCATAGCCGGGATTTCAACTATGGATCTTCTGCTTTAACTACTAAGCTACCATGGCCAACTTGCCAGTGCAACATTAAATTCCCCAGCTGATTCACACTTTTCCCAGTTAGGTCACAAGGGAATCTCACATCAGAAGGGCAACTTACAATTGTGAGTACTTTATGTCCCGAGTTTAAGTAACCTTTAGATGGTAATTATTTTTTTTTTTTTTTAATTTATATCCCACCTTTAACTGCAGAAGTTATATCGGCGGCCCTGCCTGTTGACAAATGATGTTACACGTTTAATGGTGGGTTTTTTGATCATAGGGGTTTTTATACCTTGAATTCACACACACATTCATACTTTCATTCATACTTGCAGACTCAGGGAAGGATGCGGAAAAATCTTGGCTGGAGAAAAGTTCCTACCCCCCTCCCGGGAATTGAACCCGGGACCCCTAGCACAGCAGGCAGGTGTTCTACCAACTGCGCCATGGGGCCAGCCAACGGTAATTATTGTTTATTTATGCTGGGGAATTTAATGTTGTACTGGCAAGTTGGCCATGGTAGCTTAGTGGTTAAAGCAGCCGCTTGATAAGCAAAAGATCCGTGGTTCAAATCCTGGCTATGGCATTGAATTTTTCAGTCCTGATTCCAGCTCTTAACTAAACAAGGATGTTCACCTAGCCATAAATTTTGAAATACCACAGGCAGACAACATCCTGAAGTTTATATTCAGCAATCCAGATAGCAGCACAATGACAACCACAGCAGATACTTCCTCTTCAAATGCTAGTCGAGGAACTGTTGATAATGAGGACGGTTTTTGAAATGTGTTCAGATAAAAGGTAAGTTAATTGAAACTGAAAGTGTTTATAGGCCAACTCAAAGACGTCTACGTCTTTACTTACTTCCATTAATTCACCCTTCACTTCCTTTAACACACATGGTTTAATAATTACAACACTTTTACAATCTTATTATACTATATACACAGTGTTCCTTTAAATACCACTAGGCTTCACTAACAATTCCTCTAAATTTCTTCACCTTCTCGCTAATACAGTTCTGCCTCCAGATGCCCAGGACCCTCCATATCCTGCATTTCTCCTCCTCTACTTCCCTTTTCCATCTTTAGTCTACACTAGCACCTTGTTCTCCACCTCCCTCGGCTCTCCAATCTGATCTCCATTATTATTTGGCATACATTTTTCACTGTCCCCTTCTCTTATCATCCTCCTCCATTCATTCCATAATTATCTTTCTAATAAAATGGAATAATTCTGCTTATATTTCTTGGCTTTAATTTCCAGTTTATCCTTTCTCTTCCTCTTCTGCCTCCTCTTCACCTCCTGCTTCCTCTTCATCAATGTTGTTTGTTATGCATTATGGTTATCCATTGGTATATCAGTAATTACATTTAAGGATAAATGATTTCAAATTCTTTCAGATTTTCTTAATTGTTCATTATCTTCTTGTGTATAAGTTAATGTTCCCCCTTGTTCAACTCCCTCTTCCCAGGCAATTATGTTTTGCTAATTTGTCTAAGTAATTAAGAAAGTCTTTGTTTCCTAATATGTTCGCTATTTGATCCCCAATTAATTCTATTTGTGTTTCAGCAGCTTGTTCTGCATATCATGAACATTCAAATATCTGTAGTACATCTTCTGGCATGTCTTGTTTGTTACAAATAATACAAATATCATTCAGTGGTTTGTTAATCTTTTTCCACTATATTTTATATGGTACATGTCCTGTAATGTACTGAATTAGCCCTTCAGTAGGTTGGATGCACTTGAATCTAAGTCTTTCGATGGTATTCCATTCTTGTTGCTAATCTAGTTTTAAAATCTGTTTAATTTCAGCTTCATTTTCACATCTTCTTACAATTATGTTTCTTACTATTCCCATTTCATTCTCCTTTAACCACAATTTTGCTCCCTTCAGTTTAATTAAAGTAACTTGGAGGGCTGTAGTTGGAGTAGTTTTAACTGCATGTGTATATTGTACCAAAATTTTTCTTTGGTTCCTCTGTAATAAACTCTTTATTTGGACATTCTGCATCTGAGTGGCCCAAATACTGGTACTATATGTTTTAAGAGAAGCAAAAATACTATTATGATATATTGAGATTATAGATAATGGTACTTTAAAGTTCAATTGCATAATTCTGGCCAGTTTTATCATCACAGTTTTGGATTTGTTTCTTATGTATTCAGTATGCTTCCTAAAATTTAGTTTCATGTGCAAACATATTCCAAAATATTTGACTTCCTTTTGACTTCTTATAATTTGATTATTAAGCTTTATGCTTGGGTTACATTTTAAACTACCCTTTAAAATCATATAATTTGATTTATTCTGTGTTATTTATAATCTTGTGTTTGTACTTCTAATTCACTGAAAAGTAAACAACAAGACTTTCTCTGAAATGTTTTTATGTTACTCACAGAACCTTTTTCTATTGATCACATAATGCACATCACAAAAATCACTGTACTTTTGTACCTTTGTATTTTTATATTAATGTATATATTACACTCACATATTACTGTATAAGGCCTTATATATGTGTATTATTTCTGCTTGGGCATATCCTTTAGAACTGTAACTTGACAATCCTTGTAAAATGTGTTTACAACTGGATTAAACTAAATCAAATTAAACTAAACCAGATCTCGGAAATAAATACCACAGTTAAAATGAGATTGAAACATTGCAGAATGGACATTCAACACATGCTATGATAAAGATTTGACTATGCTTCAAAACCATGTAACACTTGAAGGGTAATGGATACTGAATCTTTGACAGTTTTGAAAAAACATACAATTTTGTAAATTTTCATAGGAAAAGTCCTCAAACATTGTAAATTTAGGATTTAACTGCAATTTTGCACTTTTAGCTATTCAAATGTACAAAGGCAACATTTAAAACTGCAACTTTTATGTACCAATTTAGCACACATTTCATGATAAACAATATTGCAATTTATACATCTTATTCCATATATCACTGTGGCTTTACTGCTTTTAAATTATAAGTAAACGGTGCACTCAAAAGAGCATTCAGTGTGTATGCACTGGTTTCTATAAGTTTGCTCAGAGTCTGTGTTGAAGTGGTATAATTCACACGTTTGGCTATACATTTTACACACACATTGGTCATTTGGTGGGTGATACACATGTTGTGGTGTCTGCGAATCGCAAGCCCTGTTGGTCCACTCCCGGTTCACCATGGCTTCTGTTTCAAAAAAGTTGGTATTTGTCTTACTTTGCTTTTGCTTTCTCCTAACTGTCCATGTAAGTTGTTGCTGGTAGTAACATCTTGTATCCCATGTCTTCCAGGAATAAGACTTCTCTGGTGAGCACATACATTGTTCTGCTTGATGCATTCTTCCCTGCTCCACTGGCTTTCTTTAGGAATCTTGAATTTTGAATCATGTTTCTTACTGTCAGCTTCTCCCTTTTGCTTTTAAGTTTATTGTGCAGCCCAGCTTCATTCAGCTCAGAACAGACACACAGTTAGGATACATCCTCTCAACAACACAGCAACTTGTAACATAATTTGGTTGAACAAACTGTGATAAGACGGCAACTAAATTGATTGACATATGTGGAAATTAGTTATTTCAGTACTGAGTATCCTTAAGAGTTTTGCTATTATTCTCCACACGATCCCTCTAGGTTAGCTTACTGTGTAACTCAAGGCCTAATAGTTGTGCTTTTTAAGATTTTTGTCGACCAAAATGCTAAATACTGTGTTATCAGTAGAACTTGATGAATAGGCACTAAACGAATTTTAAACATTCTACTGGATAAGTTGCATGCTGTTGGTATGGGAGGAATATGTCATGAATGGTTCAAATCATGCCTGGTAAATAGGCGGCAGTTTGTACAGCTACACTATTAGAAGAAAAGTTAGGTGTAATTCAAAGTAAAACATCCTCAGAGAAAATAGTGCTCAGGGCTTGGTATTAGGTCCATCTTTATTTCTTCATATATTAGTGACCTAGGTCACAATCTGAATAAAACAGGTGATAACATCAAGTTAACTTTCTTTGGGAATGATACCACTATACTAATGTCCGGTAAAAGTTCAAATGACGTATCAAGCTATAATACTTTCAATGAAAAAATTGTCAATTGGTTCCATATAAATAAGCTAAAAACAAATGAAGAAAAATTGGGTGCTCTAGGTTTTCACCCTAAATTAAATAACAGAGTATAATTTCCAAATTTATATTTAGGCAATAGATCACTACACTATGTATCAAATACCAAATGTTTGGGAATGTAATTAGACAACCACTTAAGATGGGAAAAGCAATTCTGCAGCTGGAAATGAAATTAAGTAGAATTACATTCATTGTAAAATCAGTGAAAGAGTCTGTAAATACAAATATATTGAGAACTATGTACTTTCCTTATTTCCATTCCATAATGTCTTGTGACATACTAAACTGGGGTTATGCTAGGGCATGATGACCTAGTAGTTGAACACCCTTATATCTACAACAACATCAGCAACGACAACTAAAGATATAACTAAAATATATAGATTGCAGAAAAGAGTGAAACATTATATTGTAAATATTCCTTCTTCCACCAGCTGCAAACCATATTATAAAATCTTAAAAATACTCCCATTACCATGTATACAGGATGGAAGGAAAGTTATTACATTCCTTCTAATATGTGCTTCATAGAAGCATTACAAACAAAAACGTCTGATGGCATTATGTTCTTTGATCAGCCGATTTCGAAAAATTAAATAGTTTTTGATCTCAATTGGATGTGTAATTCCACAAGAATGTACGAAGATAACAGAGTAAGATGTGTAGAGTAACTTATTTGTGACATAGCTTCGGTAGTAATTATGGGATATCACATCAGGTTATAAAATAATTAATCACTTAAAAGATGTGAAGGAATACTCTGAGCTGCTCTCTCAGATGTTAGGTAAGTTGATAATTTTGCATTGAGGTTGGTCAGGGAATTGACCTACTAGTTTGTGAATGTAAACAGGTTGGGCACATTCGCTTTCGTTGAGAGCTAACGCTTGTGATTGGCCTACACTCCACGGTAAACACGGAAGGACAAGGCAAGGTATGAGTTTGTTTTTAAGATGCACCGTTACGCTGTTTGTTTATGTACTGAGCTAGGAAAAGTGACCACCCACACAATCTGCATGTTGCCAGGTTGTTTTTGACAAAACTAAAATATCTCCGTAGGAAATAGTCAGTGACAAAAACGTAAGATACAAAATGTGTTCCAAATACCAAGATCTACCACTGGTTTAAACTATTGTAATGACTTTCCTTCCACTTGGTATACATCTATGAAGTACAAGAACTGTGCTTTGACAATTTGAAAAAAGTTCACAGGTGTATAATCATAATACAAGGAGTAAAACAGATCTACGCATCATAAACCACAGTACAACTTTATTCACACACAGCTTTGAGTATAATGCAGTTTTATTGTTTAACAAGTTCCCAGAAAGCATTAAAAGTATTCCATCAGAAAAAAGGTACAAACTGGCTCTAAAAACATTTTCAATAGAAGGCTGATATTATTCAGCAGAAGAATGTTTAAAACATAGTTCACTTACCAGTGCTTCCTAAAGTGATAATACTTGTAAATACCTATGTAGCAAGTACCTTTTGTGTATTTTCATTTATCTTAGCTTTGTAATGTAAATACCTATGTAATTTCTATGTAATCTCATTTATATTACCTAGTTTGTAAGTTGGCAAAACATATATCTTTGTACAAGATTTAAATGGTGAATAAAGTATGATTATGATTTACAGGTACCATCATAAGCAGTCACAGGAATTTCCAAGCATTCAAAGCCTGTACACAAGGAAGTAGGTTGAACTGTTATTGGACATTATACTGTGATATCATAAATAACAGACTATGCACCATCCCTTGTACAGCTTTTGACTTATGCAGACCAATCACAAGACTGTGTTTTATCTGCCATTAGATGGTTGCTAGTATGTACATTCTAGTATTGATGATGGTTTATAGTGTAGCTAACTTGAAGCCAACTGCTTGAGAATTCCTATACCTGACAATAAACATTGAAATACGCACAATAATTTATTCATTTGCCATTCAAAAGCACATTTTAACAGGCAGAATAGTATAGAAGTATCAAATATCCATATACCAAATATCATAATGAAATGTACTAAATTCTACTAATCTCTTAATGGTATATAAGCTGTAAGCAACATTTCTTTAAATTGGCACTCTTCAGTTGTTTATGGTGAATCCTGTTATCAGTTTTTAAATAAATTTTTCCATTGAGCACATTTTACATTCCCTGGTTTGTAACTATTATTGAGTCAGTCATGTTTTATTGTTAAATAGGCTATTGTTGCATTTTCAATTAAATAATTCTAATCCTTTTAGGTCATTACTGTTTCTTTGACAACATGGGAGGTAATAATTGTACTTTTTATAAGTTTATTATATACTTGCTACATGCTCCACTATATGCATAATACCATATTCTCTTAACTAATGTTACATTGTTGTATAAGCAGGGCCGTATTTACGTAAGGGCAAACCGGGTAATTGCCCAGGGCGGCAAATTTTAGGGGGCGGCAAAATTACTGGAAAGCTGCAGCAAAGAGAAAAAAAAAAAAAAAAAAAAAAAAAAAAAAAGAAGCATAGACATGAAATATCAAGTTCCTTTTGATTCTATAAATTGATTGAAGAACTGAACAACAGAGTCTCTTCCTACAAGGAATTCAGTGAACCATTTATGTTTTTGGCAAATCTGAAGATGCTTAGTCCACCTGAAATTCAGGAAGCATCATCCAGATTTCAGAAAGTCTACAGTTCGGATCTTGAACATTCAGCATTTGTACTTGAATGCTTACACTTCAAAAGCTACATAGAAAAGAATGAAAATGTGACGCACTCTCCTACACAGCTGTAAGGTAATGTTTACCCAAACTTAAACATAGCTCTACAAATATACTTGAGCACTCCTGCTACCAACTGCTCAACTGAGAAATCATTTTCTGCTCTAAGACGCATAAATAAGAACATCACAAGTGAAGGATCGTCTTAGTTATCTTGGTGTTCTTGCAATTGAATCTGACTTACCAGTGAAAATGGACTATAACGAACTCATAAACGTGTTTGCAAATGACAGGGCAAGGAGGAAGCCTCTTGTTATTTAAACAGTATAAATGTTTTGACATATAATAGGGGCTGATGCCTCTTTAGTGAAAGTTCTTTCTATTAAGATGTGCCTACTTAAAATTTAAGTAATATATGTATTGCAAGTTGGGGGGGGGGGGTAGCAAATGTTTTTTTTTTTCCTGCCCGGGGGCGTCAGAGGTCCTAAATTCGGGCCTGTGTATAAGTAACACAATTTACTGTTACAGATACATAATATTTGCTGACAGCTACTGTTCTTGATTCTTTTTCTCAAGGTTGAAAACAATAGCATACCTAGGATTTTGGAGTGCAAAAATCTAAATGTTGTTGTTGTTGTTACTGCTAATGCTCTTCTAATTGGATTTTCTCAATTTTTCTGTGGGCTTCCCAATAATATTTACATAGTTGAACAGGAACATTGAGATTGCGATATATTGGGGTAGGTGGTCTCTATTCATCACTGTCTGTGGGTGGTTGCATAGTACACATCTTGGAGAATTGAAGATATTGATCTTGAACAGGTGGGCCATCATGTCCAGTCATCAAGCGAAAAAGGGCACTGCTGAACTTCTTGGAGATTCTGGTATGGCATTAGTATTTTCCAAGAGTGTTTCCATGATTTATTTGTACTTTTTACATGATAATTGTGTTGCCAAAGTGTATGGATTTCTGAATTTATATATAATTTTGATGTATTCTAAGAAATTTTATTTGAAATCATTTGTTTTATATTTGTTCCTTTCATGGCCAGGAAGTCAGCTTTTTCATTTCCAATAATGCCACAATAGACTGGGATCCATTGGAAACAAATTTATTTTCTTTGACTTTGTAAAATTTTAAGTGTGTGTAGAATCTCTAATATTTTGTTGTTTGATGGGAATTGGGAGGCTATTGCCTTACTGGCTGATCTTGAGTTGCTTAAAATTACAACTTTTTGGAAGGTGTTTATGTGAAACAACAAATGGATCAAGGAAGTTCTCATGCCCATGGGCATCGTGAAGGGCAGGCAAGGGGAGGCTGTGGCCCCCTCCCCCCCCTTGGAAAATAATAAATGTAATGTGTAATCACTTACTATTGGACTACTGATTTAATATCAATGTAAAGAACAGTTTTTAGTTAGCATAAATTAATATGCTTATCTGCAACAAATACTATAACTCATTTTTACAGATTTTGGCAACAGAATAATGAATTAATATTGTTTAATTGCAAACTTCCAACATGCGGTCTCCCTGAAAAAATGTCTACCAATGCTCATGCTCATGCCTTCTAGTTCTCCATCATAATGGGATGGGAGATGTCCTAGGCAGATGAAAAAGGTAAAAAGCCTGCAAAATATGTTGGCATCTGCTTGTCCTTCTCTATCAGCTAGGGATTCATCTGTATAAATGTGAAGTCACTTGCCCTCTGGGTAACAGAAATGGATTGTTTCTAAAGCAGCGATTTTCAGGATTTTATTATCTACACATTCTTTTGAGTGTACGTATTCCAGCAGGTTTTCTTTGTAATCACTGATTGGTTGATTTGGTGAGTATGTGGGGAGAGGTAGTTTTTTCTATTTTTTCCCTGTAGGTAGGTTCTATTTTTGTTGCGGGTTAATAAAACTGTTGTTTGTAGGTGGGGAGTTGTAAATATTTCAGTACATATTGGGAGGTAGTCAAGATAGTTTTTCATACATTTGTAGACTTTGTTTTTCTCTTTCATATTATAGTGGCATATTCCTAGTAGCCACTTGAAGAGCTGTTCAAGGTGTTGATTTTAACCCTCCCCCCCTCGCGGAATAGCCACCATCCTGGGAGTCCGGTTTTGTATAGTTCAGCCGAAAGTCGGCTTCCCAGTTCCTTATAAAGGAACCGCTTTATTTATATGTCAAGTTACCGCAAAGCTAGAATCAAAGAAGCCGAACTGGAAACGCAAAGAGCGGCCCAACTACAAACGTCCCCACCTAGGAGAGGGCAGCGACCTTCCAACGCCACCTAGCGCCGAGAACAGCAGTAATAATACGCAAACATCTGCGCCATCTGTCCGGCACCGCCATATACCACGAGCCTGAAAGCACACCTAAAAGCTGCTAAGGAAGTGGAATGAAGCGAAATAATGGAAAGGGAATCGTGGTATGAGATTAAGCGCCCCAGCATTTGCCTAATTGACATGGGCAAACCACAGAACAACCCAAGTCAAAGTGCGCGGTTACCGGCGATCGAACCCGGGACCTCCTGAGTGCGAGTCTTACACGTTGCCTCGGCGCCTACTCGCTCGGTAGAACACCTTACTTAACATGTGTAAACATGTTTTGGTTCACGTCACGCTGTTACACTGATAAGAGCATTATCAATGAATACAGTGAACACGTGCTTTCATTCCATTAAATATTATAGTTGTTTGCTTCCAAAGTATTCAAGTATCTGATTATTAGTGTTCGCTCGTTTGGTTCCGCAGTAAGCACAATCAGGGACATTGCCCGCCTTTGTAGCGTGGTGGTAGCGTGTCTGCCTCATGTTCAAGAGGTCGCGAGTTCGAATCTCGCTTTGGGTGAGTTATCCGGATGAGGTTTTCTCCAAGGTTTTCCCTTATCCTGAGAAGACGAATGTCGGGTAACTTAAAGCTCTATGGACCTCGGGCTTAGTTGAGCATCATTTCACCCGTTTCATTCATCCACCGTCCGATATGACATTACGTTGGAGGACGTTAATAATTTAAATAAATAAAAAAAAAACAACAACAACAACAAGGGTACATTCAACAAATATGAAGCATATAGCATAATAATGTGACAAAATGACAAAATGAGACCAATTACTGTTCTATCACTTCATTTTTTTCTTCTAAACGTTTACAGAAAAACACAGTTGTCTTCTGCTGACGTCAACTAGTTTACAGCCTTTCGTGATATTACAACTCACAACTGTTTTCTTCTCGTAATCTTGATTCAGTCCTTTCACTGTCTTTCTTCACTTTCCCCGTCTCTCCAGCACTAACTCTGACGATGCAATCACTCAACGCTCATTAAAACTTCTTCACTGCGACGTGAAGTATCTTTCACGACAACAATAAACACACAGCAGTTTCGCACTCACTGACACACTGACTGACTCAAAAACTGTAACCGTGACTCCTTTAAGTCTTTGCCTCGTCTCCTTATATAGCGCTCATTGTTGTTAGTCACGTTACAAAGACAGTCGCGCGAGGCAGCCTGACCTTGAGCGCCTTTGTTTGCTCCCCGGCCTGGATGTGGTGTCAAGTAGCTTAGTCCCGATCGTCCTTTGTTTTTGCACCACACCCGGTGTCACAATTATAAGATACTATCACTAAGAAGTTTGAAGATACCTTAGAAAAATAGGAATTCAAACCAATAGCGTTTATATTTACCTCCCATCATGCATCATATAGCAGAAGATGAACATTGTAGATACAGTTCGAGTGTAAACTTCTCAACTTGCATTACTGTTGGACAACAATAAGGAATAAGTGTAAATAATTATCGTACACAATCTGTCCTATGTATGGAATATTTACCTGCTGCACGACAAATTAAAAATTCTTCCACAGTTTGTGGGGAGTGAGTCTATAAGAAGTATTTTAAACTTTTCTGTTGATTAGGATTGTCTAATAGTTTTAGGTAACTTGGCCTAGGGAGTAGGCTAAGCGGTAACGAGCGAGGCTTGCATTCCAGAGAGGTTTCGTGTTCGATTCCTGTCGACGGTCCATTGGGTTTTTCGTGGTTTCCCTCTGTTCGGTAGCCAAATGCTGAAGTGGTTTCTCAATTACCACGACATCCTTCTCGTTTTCCTTTCATTCAGTTTTCCTCTCATCTTTCATGTGTACTTCTAGGTTTGGTGGCGTATGGTGGTGCCGGACAGGCGGCGCGAATGCTTGCTGAAAGGAAAGAGCACTCTCTTGGACACTAGAAGGCTGCTCGGTCGACGGGTCGTTCATCTCTCTCTCTCTCTCTCTCTCTCTCTCTCTCTCTCTCTCTCTCTCAGTAGCTCCAACACTGAGCCGTGTCTTCCAGCCTGGAACTATTAGGGACTTCCCCACATCTCCGTGGCCTGTAGCCTCCTTCGGTTCCTTCACTTCATCCGTTCCTCTCGGGGCTATTAGCTACAATAGTTCCATGTAGGTCGCAGTGCACGAGGTATTCCCCTTCGTTACTACAGGTAACATGAAAGATTATTAATTGTATTACAGAATAGTAACATACCTCTTGGAATAGTGTTTGGAACACTGGGTATTAGTTTAGGTCAAAAAATCGATTTTTGGTTTTGATGCTTAAAAAGCTAGCAACTCTCAGCTTCAAAATATATGTCATGTTACAGTTTCTACTCGTAAGGGGCTTTAATTTGAACATTTATATATGGGACCCAGATCACGCCCCTTCGCAACAAACCTGCAATTGCAGTTTTCCGTAATTTGCGTTTTTCATACTTTAGGTGCACTTTTCTCTGCAACCCATTAAACTACATGGATGGAATTTGTACTGGTCATTTCTCAGTCCAACAGCTACTTATTGCAGCTTATGTTATTTCTCGTATTGCTAATCATAATTTATTATATACATGCTTGTAAAACTTAGCATGAATTCTGTGATCATAACATGACAAATTTTTGTTGCAGATGTGTTCAGAGCTAAGAAGCAAATTTATGGGTAAGTTTTTAAGTAATATAATTATTGTAAATGACAAGTTTTAAATTGGCACTTTTTTACTATCCTTGTCTAGCACGTGCTGCGAAAATCCTTAGGTTTCTCAGTCCCTTCTAAAGCCCTATTGTATTCCTTTATTACCTTGGGTTGTATGGGGGTAAGCAGGCATCAGTGTTATTGCAAGTGAAGTATCGGTTCTCAACGTGACAATGAAGAAGAATCACCCGCCATTGGTGTGTCTAACCTGTCTGGTTCGCCATAAAAGAGGGACTGCTTAGAAAGAGATGGTAGGTATGTTCTTCCTTTTCTAATAAGCAAATGCCAAGTTACACTTCGTCCAGTATTAAGGGACACTGGGAGTGAAATTTGAAAGTTCCACATTTCTTGATAGATTTTTCTGAAATGTTTACTGTTTTTGTATTTATATGAGAATTGGAGGTACACCAAATTTCATTAAAATTGGATAATTCGTTTATGATATATAAATTATTTTATGAATTTAATAGGCATATTTTCAAAATAGAGCTCGCGTCTATTGACTTTCCAAAATTCATTTATATTGGAGGAAATGATACTCTAAAGTATGGGTAACAATTGTATGAAGAGATATTTCAAATACGTTTGCTGATTTTGCTGTACACATTTTTTTTAATAACAAAGAAAATTTAATCTTAAAAATTATTGATTTTTTCATACAAAAAAAAATGTTTTTGGAATTCATGTTAATGATAACATCAATATTGAAACATAGTTTTGTTTAGCTGCTATTTATAAATACTTTTGGAAATTTTCATTGAATTTGAAGCAAAACTCAGGCGCGACCTTCTTTTGGAATGTGCAGAAATGTAGTTTTGAGAAAAAGAGGCTTTTATATAGGAACATGCTCTGTACGTTAAGGGAAGAGCGCTATTTGAAAGGGCCGTAATGACCACATGGAGTGGGGGATATGAAAAATGTTAGCTGATCCAAATGCACAGGTGTTCCAGGAACATTTTAAGGTAAAAAACAATTTTCGACTTTTTGACAATTTTGACCAAAATTTCACTCCCAGTGTCCCTTAATCTTCCAAAGGTACTGAAAGTAATATATAGTTTTAGAGCAAAGTGCACCTGAAAACTCCTATGATGAAGACAATTTTGAAATTTGAAATTTTGTTTATGACATGTGTGTAGCGTTAATTTTTAGCATAGACGAGTAATTTAGCATAGATTTTATTTGAAATAGATTGTTGTATTCAGTGTCAAAGTTTCATTTAATCGTGTTAAACACTTGTTGATAAACTTAAAATCAAAGTCGGTATTCATACATCAGTCAGAAACTGCCCCACGACTAAATAGAACAGATTGGATAGACGAGGTTCTGAGGGAGTATTAACACCTCGAACATTGAAATCCTTGTCTTACAACTACCCACTCTTCTTAAGCTAGGTTACTTGTGAAGTTATAGTAATTATCTATATGAAAATGTACAGGTAACATAGACAATAATACAGATAATCTAATATTACAGATCATAATACAAATTTTTGAATAGTTTTAAGCTATTTGCTGATCTAAGCAAATCGTCTGCACGCCTCGTATTGTGGTAATGTACAGAGGTTTATTGTGGAGTTATCGTAATTTCTGTAAGAGGATGCATATACTGGGTGTCCCAAAACACACCGACAACGACGGGATGGCAAACTGATCGGTTTTCACATAGGAAACCCTCTCCAGAAATGCACGGTTTGAACGCTGGAGAGCGAATATACCTGATGGAAGTTACTGCTTCGGCCACACATTAATCTACATGATGAGTGTAACAAATATGTCCAATACAATTACTGTCAATGAAGAACCGTCTCACCGAAAATAATGTGTGAAATATTTGGAGCCATCTAGCTTCTTGATGAATGGATATAAATGGTTTATTACTTCACCATTACACATTATGTAAACAACGCGGTAATTCGAATGAATTTAGTCACAATTTAATGTTAAAATGTTATGCAATGTTTTATTTCTAAGAGAGATTTTGCCAGGTCACGTTAACATTAAATTGTGACTAAATTCATTTGAAATGAGGCAGAAATGCATTCAGCATTGTTCACACATTTTCGCGACAGTTAATAACATAATAAACTATTATTATGCTCATATACGGACAGTTATGAGCATTTATAAGTGCAGACATTTGTGCTGGTAACTGAGGACAGAGTAATGCACAATATTACATCGATATTTTCTATATTTGTGGACTTTACTAATTAAGAGTAGCATGTTTTCAGATTGCTTAGTAGCCTCAAGTAGGCTTGAGAATGGGTAACGTGGCAACGAATGCTATATCGGAACTGGGTTTGAATGCTTTCCGCTAAGCCAATGATTTCACACTGTCTAGATCAGTGGGTAGCGCATTGAGGTATGAATAAAAAGGATATTCTACCTCACAAGCGTTGTTCATTTCGCGGAGCAGTTACGACCGTGCAAAAAACATCAGGTAGTAAACTATGTGATTGTTTTGTCGGAAAGATATTAGGCGGAGGGAGAAAACAGCCAACATACCGAAGTGGGTACTGTATGCCCACGACAAGAAGGCTAGAGGGGAATGAAGGGCAGAGGGGGCTTGAACTGTGTATCTACTCCGGTAGCGGACCTGTTTACCAGGAAATGAGTGTATGAGAGTGCACATTTCTAGCTATGGGTGAGTAATGTGACAACATTGTGTATTTTAAACGAGCCTAGCATTCTTGTCATACTCGGAAACTAGGCATAAACACCATGCGGGAAGCACAAAATGATTACGCTACATATTCCTAAGACTTGCCTTCTTGTCCTGGGCACACAGTACATATTATGGTACAATTTATCGAAATATTGCACTTATGCTCCTAACATCTGCATAAGATAGAGGTTAGCTTAGGAATATTTCGCTACATTACAGCAGAAATTATACACTTAGTATAACAATCCGTTATTGATTATTGGCTACAAAGTCGAAAGAAGGGCTGTAAAGGCTTTAATAGTGCGGTAAATGATTTCCTTATGATACTACAACCATTTTGGAAAGTATTTGTAAGCACTGCACCTGGCACCTCTTTACTCCGACAGTTCTGTAACACATAGATGGCAATGTCTTACTAACATAAATGCTAAGGCTTTCACGGCCGGCGTTGCTAATTCCATTATGCATTCTTTCCGGGCTTGTAGGCCGTGGTCCAGTAGTTTTATTCTCCAACGTTTCGCCGAAAACTTCGTTCGGCATCTTCAGGGAAGTCAAAGCTGTGGAAAAACAGCTTGTCAGTCTTGATTTGGACGCCGGAGCTTTGACTTCCCTGAAGATGCCGAACGAAATTTTCGGCGAAACGTTGGAGAATAAAACTACTGGACAATTGGCCTACAAGCCCGGAAAGAATGCATAATGGAATGTCTTACTAAATTTGATTTATTGCCAGGAAGTTAGCACTATTTGAGCTATTGTTGCAAACTTTGTGCACACATAGGTATAGCGTCAAACACGTGGCGAATTGTACTGCAGCTCCTCCTGGTGGTTTACAATATGACTGGCCCTTTCTAAGACGAGTTCACATGCCATGCAAACAGAATCACGCAGACAGTTTTTCGATGTATGTAGTTCGTTCCTTGCTGGGGATTAGAAATACTTCATTCGTGGCAGCAAATTGGTCACAACTCTTCTTCGTTATGGCAGATAAGCAAATCAGATTTTTTAGGAGTGTTAAAGAAATGGTGAACAAGGCGAATAATTGGCCATAAACTGGCTTTCTGTCCCCCCTCCCCTTAAAAGTAACTTTTAGGTTTCACCACTTTAAAATACACCATAATATTTTCCCCCAACTGTTGTAAGTTCTATGATTGACATTTAAATGTCTATGTGTGCATAGAGAAATGCATTGAGAAGTAGACATGAAGAATGTGAGAACTTTTAAGTTTGGGCCGTAACATAAGTATCAATGCTAGGTACTTTTCAGCTTTTAAAACATTTTTCATAGAAAAAAAGAAGTTCCAAATGCAAAAAATTTCAAGTAAATGTTTTTATTATATCTACTGCTAATTAGGAATAGATAATGACTTTGTAAATTCATATTCATAAATAACAAAGTACTAATTAGTCTGTAAGGTAAAAAGTAAGGGCTAAATTAGTGACAAATTTAGATTTAATGGCTAATTTTAGGTGCCTCAATTCTAAGGCCTTAATCTATCCATTGGTTAAATTCTTAGATGCTAGAGTTTTCAACCAAAGTGGTTCAAATTTGTTTGCCAGCAGCATAATGCACAATGATAAAGCTTCGCACTGATATACTTTAGTAGCCATGGGAAAATACTTAAATTTGTATTGCAGATATTGCAGTGGAACTTGAGCTTCCTACTGTCCAGTGTGCTGCAAACCAATGCCATTGTGTCTCTTAGTAAACCGCGTGTCCAATACAAGGCATTAACTTTTGCGGAAAAATCCGCCGTCGTTCGAGAAGCTGAAAAGGGCTTGAAAAAATATTCTGAATTCGCGAAAGAATACAGGAGACCACCGAACACTTTGTCCGCTTATCTGAAGAATAAGGAGAAAATTTTAACCAGTGCCTCGAGTGAAAATGGAAAGAGCCGAAAAAGAGTGAGACAACCGGAAAACCCTGATGGATGTATGCTAAAATGTCAATTTTAGGCGCAACTTTTGTAATTCGAATTTTTTGCTTGGTCCTTCAACTTCGAATTATCCAGTTCTACTGCATATGTTTTATGAAATAAAAGCATAATACACGGTAAATTAAGGTTTGAAAACAAAACTCGCATACACATTTATTTAAGATTGCTCTAGCTACTTTGGGGTACATTCCTTAACCTTCTAATAGACCATTTTTAACAATTCTCTTAAATTGCGTCAACTATAAACATGTTAATACTCGTAGTTTGGTTTTACAAATGAGATGTTTTTAGTTAGGGTATAATCTTTGAGTTGCATAAGTAGGGAAAGCTTCAGCTGTTGCAATAGTGAAGGGTACAAAGTGCCATGTGAGTGTACGACATAAGTTGCTTTGTTGTTGTAAAACGACTCTGCAAATATTTATTGAAAAAAACTATAATGCAGCATTGAGTCTAGAGAGAGTGTGTTCAGTATGTGCTATTTTTTTTCCGAGGAACGACCGAGGGACTGCGAGAAGGAATGTCGCTTCCGTTCTGGAAGCGGCTCGTGCGCAACGGAAAACGTGCTTGGACTTCAGTTCCGCGCCATTGCTTCTTCCAGTAATTTACTGACGTAGAGGAAATGTGCATGATGCGCATGGGGATGGAAAATATCACCGGACATCCTCAACTCCTTAGATCGGAGGAGGTGAGTGATTTAGACTAGGACATGTCACCAACGTATTGATGATTATTGAATTGTAGCATATCCTCTCAACGGACTTGCACTCTGTCATTAACTCACGGCAGCGATTCCACCTCCACGGCGTGGGAATACCGTCAGGAGGCCCCAGTTCCAATCACATTCGTTATACCTACCTACTCCTTCGATTTAATATGTTACATAATGAGCCGCGCTCGTTTCTTTAAGATTGACCTTCCAGTTGGTTAAACTATGAAGCCCAGAACTTAAGTGCTTACAGCATCGTAAGTCGCCATTAAGGTAATATGACTTCAAGATATCTCTGTGGTTTACAGGGAAAATGCGAGTTTTGAAGAATTTAATGTCGTGTCGTCAGGTTGCCATGGTAGCTCAGCGGTTAGAGCAACTGTCCGGGGACAGGAACACGGCGGCGCGGTATCCGAGTGGTTAGACCATTCGTTTCTCACCAAAGCGGTCCGGGTTCGATCCCAGGCAACCGCATGTGGGATTTGTTGCGGACGAAGCGGCACTGGTGTGGTTCCTCCGGGTTCTCCGGTTTCCCCCGCCATCTCATTCCACCGGTACTCCATCTTCATTCCATGTATCATCAGTGTCACCGCCTGCGGTGCCGTATGTATTACAAGCGGGCGTTAAACACTACCCCCCAAAAAACGGAGACCGGAAGATCCGTGGTTTAAATCCCGGCTATGGCCTTGAATATTTCAGTCTCATTCTTTCCCTTCCAACAGGCAAAATATTTTATTAAAAAATTTAATAATCGAATGCAATGACTGTCTTATTTTAATGCATACATTCACTAAAGGTATTAAAACGACTTACAATGTTGATAATTATCTTTATGACAAAGATTTGAACGCACGCCTGATAGCAACTGAGAAATACATCAATGTCAGCTGTGTGTGTGTGTGTGTGTGTGTGTGTGTGTGTGTGTGTGTGTGTGTGTGTGTGTGTGTGTGTGTGTGTGTGTGTGTGTCCATTATTCAGACCGCCGTTGCGCGTGACGTAAGTTCGGCATGTGCAAGGGAAAAAGGGTGTAAAAAGAGGAGGAAGAAGAAGAAGAAGAAGAAGAAGAAGAAGAAGAAGAAGAAGAAGAAGAAGAAGAAGAAAGCGTGGTGACATTATGTGTGAAGGTGAAGAGATCAATATATACAGGTTAATTGTTCTAGCATATGTTTCAATAAAACTTGCTATAATCGTGCCATGTATAAATTATAAGGGAACGAAAGGTGCGGAAAAGTTTCTTGTTCCGAAATAATGTTTTTTTTTTTTTTTTTTTTTTTTTTTTTTTTTTTTTTAATTTTTGCGAAGGTCCATGTATTTTGATCCGTCGGGCTTTTTCTATTTTTACAGGAAATTTAAGAAATGTCTTCTGTATGGAACGGGTTATGAGCTCTTTAACAATCCCCGTGCTTGGAGTACCTCTGTTAGCCAGGCTTCAGGATTCCTGTTGAGTTTTCGGAAATGGATGGGCTCTGTAGAAGAATAGGAATATCTACAATACACTATATAAATATACACAAGAGAATATAATAGCTGCAGTGAAAAGCGTTCTTGAATAGAAAGATATCTGTAGTGGTACGGACATGTTCAACTTATGTCGGAGGAGAGGTGACCCAAACGCATCCCCATTGGGGACGGAATACGCCACATGAAGGAACAAGTGCGGCCATGCGGAGGAAGAACACATTGAGAATAGGAAACTCTGAGAAACAGATATAGAAGGCAACTGCAAAAGTAGGTAAATGAGCTTTTCAGCTTAAAATGGGATAATTTTTCACTGGTTTTTGTAAGAGCATGACCACCCTGGGTTCTGTACAATGCCGTTCCTAACGCTTCACGGGGCATTTCATCGAACTTCTCAGCCGGTGCGTACGTAGCAGGGAGGCATGTGTTTGGAGCGTTCTGCCTTTGTTGTTCGACCGCAGTGGTGGTGTCGGGAATCCTAGGACTACATTTTAAAATGAAAATGCTCTTTGGTTTTTGAATTATATCATATAGTAAATATTCTATAGACATCTGTGATTTTTTTCTCTCAATTTTGGATGAAACGGATTCCTTTAATTCTACTATATGAGAAACTGCTTGAGCTAGCACATTGAGCTTTTGCACAGTAGTTTATTTATTTATATTAAGTATGTCAATTTTAAAATAAACAGATGTAAAATCGAGAAAGTCAGAAAATTCAGTGCCACTTATTGACTCGATGTATGCAACTATTGTTGAGGTGCATCAGGGAAGAATTGTGGGTTGTGTGGGAAGCCAATTTGCCATTTGAAGACATTGTTGGAAGTTATATATTTACATGTGAATAATCTAGAACAATGCACGTAAAACACGACGCCACTACATGCGCGGAAAGGTAAGCAGAGACACAACCTCTTCCTTGCTATACATAAGCTACCTATTTGTGAAGGCCAGTAGAATGTCTCCCTAAGCTGCAGAGACGGCATAAATGGAAGGGAGTGTGCCTAAAGTGCATTATCCCTGGTAACCGACACTTTAACGCACACGATGCCTGGCATCATGTTCTGAACAATTAGATCCCTTCATTTTCTTATTGTGCTACATGTGTTACCATTGATCTCTTGTCTTCAGCTGATTGAACGGTTACACTGCAGAGTCATACTTTTTTTGTGTAGCGTTTTTAAGGGACACTGGGAGTGAAATTTGAAAGTTCCACATTACTTGATAGATTTTTCTGAAATTTTTACTGTGTTTGTATTTATATGAGAATAGGAGGTACACCAAATTTCATTAAAATTGGATAATTCGTTTATGATATATAAATTAGTTTATGAATTTAATAGGCACATTTTCCAAATAGAGCTCGCGTCTATTGACTTTTCAAAATTCATTTATATTTGCAGAACTGATACTGTAAAACATGGGTAACAATTGTATGAAGAGATATTTCAAATACGTTTGCTGATTATGCTGTATATAGTTTCTTAATAACAAAGAAAATTTAATCTTAAAAATGATTGATTTTTTTCATACAAAAAAGATGTTTTTGGAATTCATTTTAATAATAACATCAATATTGAATCATAGTTTTGTTTAGCTGCTATTTATGAATATTTTTGGAAATTTTCATTGAATTTGAAGCAAAACTCAGGCGCAACCTTCTTTTGGAACGTGCAGAAATGTAGTTTTGAGAAAAAGAGGCTTTTATATAGGAGCATCCTGTGTACGTTAAGGGAAGAGCGCTATTTGAAAGGGCCGTAATGACCACATGGAGTGGGGGATATGAAAAATGCTAGCTGATCCAAATGCACAGGGTTTCCAGGAACATTTTAAGGTAAAAAAACAATTTTCGACTTTTTGACAATTTTGACCAAAATTTCACTCCCAGTGTCCCTTAACGCCTGCTTTTACTACTATGGCACCGCAGGCGGTGACACTGATGATACGTGGAATGAAGATGGAGCACCGGTGGAATGATATGGTGGGGGAAACCGGAGAACCGGGAGGAAACCCGCCCCAGCGCCGCTTCGTCCACCATTAATCGGACATGCGGTTGCCTGGGATCTTGGTGAGAAGCGCGGCCGTAAGAGTTATACTCCACCTATATGTAAGAAAATGCCGCTTTACTGCTGAGCCAATATCTACTACTAAAGGGTAAAGAGGAAGGAGAGAAAAGGTGCCTGTTGGTACGGGGAAGAAAATTACTTCATTTACTTGGATTGCGCTATTTCTCTTTGTGAATACCTCTTACCACATGTAAAATAAGAGTAGTTCCATATCATGCTAAATTGTCTACCAGGGAATCCAAAAGAAAGTACCTTTCCCTTCTTAACCACTACCTGCCTTCTGACAATGCCCATAAAACCTGTACGGATATTTTAAATGAGACATTGTATAGTTTTCCCCATAATGTTGCAAATGTTTATTGTTGTTGTTACTCAGGAGAAAATTTATAATCCGGTAGAGCCCCTAGGGACACAATGCAGTAACATGACGAAAACCGTTCTATTCAGCTTTGAAAATAAGGCACCTATTAGTTCAGTGGTCTGTACCGCCGAGTTTTAATGCACATTAAAATAGGCGGCATTAATTGCGAAGCAAATTGACGGTCGGCTGCATGAAAGGGGGAAAAACAACACAAAAGGAACCGCTTTGCATTCAGATAGTCATAACAGTAAATCAAACTGTTCACATCGCTTGTAGCTGTATGTTTTGATAGACTTTACGATAGAAATTAGATATGTTGCACGTCTCTTAGAGTCAGAGATTTTATCTTGGGTAGCTAGCATAACTGAGAAAGCATTTACCATTGTTGGTATTAAAAGACTTTGGATAAACATTGTCTGTTTCAAATTCGCATATAATGGACCAGCAACAGGGAGCACTGAGGAAATCAAGACATTATACCGGGTGGAAGGCAACTTATTTCAGTCCTTGTGATATGTGCTTCATAGAAGCATTAAAAACAAAAAGGCCTAATGGCATTTTGTTCTTTGATCAGCCGATTTAGAAAAACATAAATGATTTTTGTTCCAAATTGGTTGCGTAATTCCACAAGAATGTACGAAGATAATAGTTTGTTGAGCAGCTTTTTCAGACGTGAAGTAACTCGACAACGTTACTTTGAGGTTGGACAGGGAATTGAACCGGCTTCTGCATGTAATCAGGTCAGTCGCTTGCAGTGTAATGTACTGTATGCCCACGACAAGAAGGCTAGAGGGGAATGAAGGGCAGAGGGGGCTTGAACTGTGTATCTACTCCGGTAGCAGATCTGTTTACTAGGAAATGAGTGTATGAGAGTGCATATTTCTAGCTATAGGTGAGTTATGTGACAACATTGTGTATTTTAAACGAGCCTAGCATCCTTGTCATTCTCGGAAACTAGGCATAAACACCGTGCGGGAAGCACAAAATGATTACGCTACACATTCCTAAGACTTGCCTTCTTGTCCTGGGCACACAGTAATGTTTTGGGAGCTAACTATTCTGATTGGCCTACACTCGTACAGTAAACATGGAAGGACACGGCATACTGTTTGTTTACGTTCATGAGGCACCACGCTGCGGTGGTTGTTTATGTATTGACCTAGTGAAAGTGATACCCACACAATCTGCAGTGTTAGCAGCTTGTTTTCTACAAAACTAAAATATCTCCGTAGGAAACGGCCAGAAACAAAAACGTAAGATACAAAATATGCCCCAAATAGCGAGGATTTATCACTGGTTTAAATTAATTAATGACTTCCCTTCCATGTATATTTGTACATACAGGATGAATCACCTAAAGCGTGCATAGTAAATATTTCGGAAATGGAAAGTGCTATTCATGTGCGGTTTTCACAGCATTGATTGGTAGTTAGGGGCTCGTACATTTAGTCTAATACTAAGAAAGTGTATTTTTTGAGCAAACATACAGTTTTTTAAACGGAATAATGCCTAGTTAGATCAATAGAATAAAAGAAGGGAATTTTAGAATGTCAGTGGCGTTTGATGCAAGATTTTAGGGCAAGTAGTTTACTAGAAATCTTATTTTGAAACTTTTACGCGCCGACACTTGTACAACCTGTGGTAGCGCAAACTAAAGAAGAACAAAAGGTAATTACAGTACTTCTGTGGATTCTGACAAGCAGAGAGAACATATCCGTCCAAAGCTGTGTTCAAACTGACCACCGGCAGCTTCAATACACGTTTCCAGTCTGCTATGGAAAGACTGCTGCATGAGTTCTAGCATTTCAGCGGAAATTTCAGAGCAGGCAACAGTAATACGTCGTTTCATATCGTCTGATGTAGTTGGTACATCCTTGTAGACAGTGTCTTTCAGCCTTCCCCCACAGAAAAAAAAAAGTCTAAGGAGGCCAGATCCTGTGAACGGGCCGGCCAAGGTACATGTCCTCTTGGTCCAATCCAACGATTTGGAAACAATCCATAGTACTTCGTGCACTATGGGATGGACAGCCATCATGCTGGGTACCACAGGTTCCTCCTAGTCTGCAAAAGACCGCCTTCTGGCACCTGTGGCAATTGGTAGTCAGGAGGCTGCAATACTTGTGCTAGTTCATTGTTCCTTCTATGAAAAAAGGGCCTCTGAGCTGATGGTTCACTATCCCACACCACACGTTTAAACTCCATGGAGGCTGGCGTTCCACCTGACGAAGTCAACCGGGATTGTCAACAGACCAATAGTGCATGCTTCTGCAGTTTACCTGGCCATGATTAGTACATGTTGTCTCATCACTAAACAAGATACATGATGAATCTGGAGTACCACGTCTTAAAGCCCATGTCAAAAAGTTAACACAATTCTCAAAATCGTTTCCATGCAGCTCTTGATGGAGAGAGATGCAATGGGGATGGAGCCTATGTCGATGGAGAATGCGAAGTACACTTGCCTGACTCATGTCACTTCCACATGCGATTGACTGGAGCTAATGTGCGGATCTACTGCAACAGCAGCCAAAACATTCATTTCTGCCTCTTCTCCAGTCACATGTTTGTTTCTGTTACGTTTTATAGGTGTTACAGTACCACTTACACGTAATTGGTTGAAGACGTTGATAAATAATTGCCGAGATGGTTGACGTCTATTGGGATACGTTTCCGCATACACCGAACGGCATTCTTTCGACACTCTGCATACACCATGAACATGTCGGCTTTTTCTGCATTAGTAAACCCCATCTTTCACTCACGACTTACTACTTGAACCTCACAAACTAACTGACCAGAAAGTCACAATGCAATCAATGAACAGAAAACACAATGTAAACAAGCATAACAACATCGTATCTAGCAACTAAGCAGGATGAATGGAACAAACAATTGTCTGGGTGGAAACTGTTCAAACTACGATTTCTCGTAAACCACTTGCACTAGAATCCTGCAGCAAATACCATTGACATTCTAATTTTCCTTACTTCTATTCTGTTGACGTAACTAGACATAGTTCCATTTAAAAAATTGTATATTTGCTCAAAAAGTACACGTTTTCAGTATTATTAAAATCTGCTTACAGGCTAAAAGCACGAGCCCCTGACTACCAACCAATGCTGTGAAAACCGCACAGCAAAAGCACTTACCATTTCCAAAATATTTGCAGTGCAAGTTTTAGGTGATTCACTCCGTATAAGAGGTGTGTTCTTCATGAATGTAATGAATGTACTGCATGAGTTGTAGAATAAATTCTGCCACACACAAGAGTTTACTAGGCCGATTAGCGGATAGCATGGTTGTGTGGGTGACTGCTTATAGCTTATTGGTCTTTTTTTCACAGTTTAGGCAAGGAGCTGAGGCATTCTCACCACAAGAGGCTCATTCTATGATAAATTACAGTTAGTTAAAAACGAGAGACGTACTCTCAATTTGAAAAACTTAAAGACGGAGAAGAAAGTGAATAACTTCTTGCGTGGCCCAAGTGACCCTGTTGTCAATGGGCCCGTAAGACCCACTCAATCACTCACTCCCCACCCAATCGCTCTCTCACTCACTCACCCACTCACTCACTCATTCACTCACTCACTCACTCACTCACCCACCCACCCACCCACTCACTCACTCACTCACTCACTCACTCACTCACTCACTCACTCACTCACTCACTCACCCACCCACTCACTCACTCACCCACCCACCCACCCACCCACTCACTCACTCACTCATTCACTCACCCACCCACTCACTCACTCACTCACTCATTCACTCACTCACTTACCCACCCACCCACCCACTCACTCACTCACTCACCCACCCACTCACTCATTCACTCACTCACTCACCCACCCACTCACTCACTCATTCACTCACTCACTCATTCACTCACCCACCCACTCACCCACCCACTCACTCACTCACTCACTCATTCACTCACTCACGCACCCACTCACTCACTCACCCACTCACTCACTCATTCACTCACTCACCCACCCACCCACCCACTCACTCATTCATTCACTCACTCACTCACCCACCCACCCACTCACTCACTCACTCACCCACTCACTCACTCACTCACTCACCAACACACTCACTCACTCATTCACTCATTCACCCACCCACTCACTCACACATTCACTCACCCATTCACTCACTCACCCACCCACTCATTCACTCACTCACTCACTCACTCACCCACTCACTCATTCACTCACTCACCCACTCACTCACCCACTCACTCACTCACTCACCCACTCACTCATTCCCCCACTCATTCATTCACTCACTCACTCACCCACTTACTCACTCACTCACTCACTCACTCACTCACCCACCCACTCACTCACTCACTCACTCACCCACCCACTCACTCACTCACTCACCCACTCACTCACCCACTCACTCACCCACTCACTCACTCACTCACTCACCCACTCACCCACTTACTCACTTACTCACTCACTCACCCACTTACTCACTCACTCACTCACTTACCCACTCACTCACTCATTCACTCACTCACCCACCCACCGACCCATTCACTCACCCACTCACCCACCCACCCACCCACTCACCTACCCACCCACCCACTCATTCACTCACTCACTCACCCACCCACCCACTCACTCACCCACTCACTCATTCACTCACTCACTCGCCCACCCACTGACTCACCCACTCACTCATTCACTCACTCACCCACCCACCCACACAATCACTCTCTCAGTCACTCACCCACCCACTCAGTACACAATCACTCACCCACTCACTCGCATTAAAGTAACTCAAAGTATTATAGAAATAATTTGGTTATGCGGCTCTAAAACTTTGGGTAAACTTACACAGCTGCTGAAATGGCCGACTTGAGCTCCAGCACACTGATATAAACGTGTGGAATTATCTCGTCACATATCCAAATTGATGGATTGGTAGACGTGGACCAGTTTCATGGCCAGCACGGTGGCCAGATCTGACACCTCTCGACTATTTTATGTGGAGTTGTATGAAGAGTATGGTGTATGGTACTCCTGTAACGTCAGCGGAGGATCTTATGGCTCTAGTCCACGGAACGACTGAAAATGTTCAAAGGCAAACGCACGTATTGGGTCATGTGCATGAGGCTCACCACCGCCGATATAGGCTCTGCAATGACGTAGGAGTACACAGTTTGAAGCTCGTTTATAATGTGAACAGCTCGATGTTGGGTTTATTGATGAAAAATGAACACACACCCATCTCACATTTCGATGCGCCACAGCGTCCAAACCGTGTATTTCCGGATAGGGGTTCCTATTTGAAAACCGCCAGCCTCACGGGTTTCGACACCGTCCCCCCTGCTGGGACAGGCGACCACAGCGCCGCCTCTATGCCAAGAACAACGCTTACATAGCGCACATTCAACCACATAGCTGCTTCGCCGAAATAAAATAGAGGGACGGGAAGTCGAGGAAAGGAAGATAACCCACCTAGTGCCCAAGGAAAACTGCGAAAGGAGCTTTGGCCAGGTTGGTCAGCCACCGGGGATCGGACCCGGGACCTCCCGAATGCGAGGCCCAAGCGTTACTGCCTGAGTTACCGCGTTCAGTAGCTGAACAAATAACCTTTTTGCATGTGCACTTTGAAAAGTGGGCTCGAGAAAACCTGGTAGCCTGGTTCTGTTGTCTGATAATTTTCCGTAGCACATTGTTGTGAAGGACAAACCAACCCGATTAGTATGTCACCAAAGCTTTGAAATGCAACAGTTTTAGTGTAAATCAAAAGTTTTTAAATAAAAAAAGCTTAGGTGCTCAAAGAGCTTTTACCTTTCACTGCTATTTACCATTAGTTAGTAGACAAAGTGTTGTATTCCACCCAAAAATTCGATACCGATATTTCACCGGAAATATTGGAATTTTGAGACCCCTAAATCCAAAGATGGCATTTTTAACAAAATGTCCTGTGCCTGTGGGTCTATGAACAGCATAAGCCAAAAACGAAACGTAGATTAAATACTAAACTTGATATTTAAGTTCAGCGTCTTCAAAAGATACGACACGAAGATTTTAGAAAAAATCCGCCCCCCCCCCAAATTACCCTTTCAATGGAATTTTTTTCCAAAACGCCGATTTCGTGTAACATGGCTCAAATAACTTTGATTAAAATGCCATGTGTCTGAGACATTTCGTGACAAATGAAATGTATATTTTGAATTTTATGAGAAATCCCTTAAGGCCTGTTCTTTCAGAATTAATTACAAAATTTGTAAACCATAAGGAGATATACAGAATCGTACCTCACAAAAATGTCGATCTTGTTAAAATGTACAATTTACGCTTTTTTTTTTTTTTTTTCTTTTTTTCTTTTTTTTTTGTAGATTTAACCTTTTTCAAAATATTCCGTGTTATCCCTTTGAATTTTTAAATGCTTCGGAATTCGTTTTGTTTTGGGCCCAAATGACCCAGCTGTCGACGGGCCCTTAAACTCCACACTCCACTCCGTTTTGTTTTCTCGTGGCCGTGCAAGGGGAATGGAATTTCAAAGCTCACACAAAGCGACACGCTCTTTTAAAATGTGACTGTCACTGCATCGTGCAACAAAATATATAAATGTGAATTTAAAATTTGTCTGGATTAACAAAAAGTGGCTAGAATTGTAAGATTTTGTAAAAATAGTTTATAGAAGAATGAACAGAAAAAATCATGTGAATGTAACATATTAAATGTTCTTTTTTTGTACAATAACGTTGTTCTCTTGTCTCCATACGTGTGTAATCTGAATCGCATAAAACTTGCTTGGGCCAAGGTGAAACGAATGGTTACGGAAAGAAAAGTAACAGGTGATTTATCGCTGCGCGAGATAACGTACATCGCTTGTGACCAAAACAGACTGGCAGGATTTTTGCAAACATCCGTGTGGCTTGGGAACTAAACAGCTGTTAACTTCAAGCTTCGGGATCATTTTACGACTTCCTTGGCATAGTCAGCAAGAATACAACACTAAAGTTCGACACTGCTGCCTTAAGGGTAATCAGAAGAGCGGGTCTAGGGTCAGATATACGGAGCGGGATATATCAGGCGGTAACGTCTGTGGACCGCATTTGGGATGTCGCGATTTCAATGCCCGTGACGGACCTTCTGACCCATGGGTTTTTTTTCGGAGGTTTCCCCGGTTCGCCGGGTGAATGTTGGGCAGGATTTCCATATCCTCCAAATTTCCTGTCCCTCCATTTCGTTACATTAATCATTTCACTTTACCCTTCATCGCTTTAGGTTTCTTTCAGGGTTGGAAGCGTCGGCGAGCGTCGTGGCAACACCACGGCAGGGGAAAGAATGCGCTCTGGAAACCTCGTCCTCCGGATTGGACGGCAAGCTGACCGGTTTCCGGATCCCCCATAGGATGGTACAAGCCTGAGGGGTGGGGGGAAGAAAGCCGGTTTCCGAGTCCCGCACCCCTCTTGGGAGTACGTACCCGATGGGGTGGGAGGGGAACCGGGCCGAGCTAACCTTCACCGGGGTGCTTCTAACTGGGAAAATGTAGGCACGTTGCACGTTGCAGCCGGAACGGCTGCCCTTACTATATATTCGTCTCACCCATCTTCCCGGAGGGTGCCCCGTCAGGAGAATACGCACATAAGATCGCCTTCCGTCCTTCCTCCCTCCCTCCTTTCCTTCCTCCCTCCCTTCCTTCCTTCCGTCCTTCCTTCCTCCCTTCCTCCCTCCCTCCCTTCCTTCCTCCCTCCCTCCCTTCCTTCCGTCCTTCCTTCCTCCCTTCCTCCATCCCTCTTCCTTCCTTCCTCCCTCCCTCCCTCACTCACTCCCTCCCTCCCTCCCTTCCTTTCGTCCTTACTCCCTCCCTCCCTTCCTTCCTTCCTCCTTCCCTCCATTCCTTCCGTCCTTCCTTCCTCCCTCCCTCACTCCCTCCCTTCCTTCCTTCCTCCCTCCCTCCCTCCCTCCCTCCCTCCCTTCCTTCTTCCCTCCCTCCCTCCCTCACTCACTCCCTCCCTTCCTTCCTCCCTCACTCCCTTCCTTCCTCCCTCCCTCCCTTCTTTCCTTCCTTCCCCCTTCCCTTCCTTCCTCCCTCCCTCCCGCCCTTCTTCCCTTGCTCCCTTCCTCCCCTCCTTTTTTAGTTTCCTTCTATTCCTCTATATACAGAGTACACAATTATGTTATATTTATATTTGGAATACATATTATACTTTTGATATCATAATTCCTTTTATACATTTCTCGTTATACAGCAGATTCCCCAAAATAACGCGGTTGTTAGGAGCATGATTTAGCCCCAAGTTATAACGATTCCGCGTTATATTGAAATGTGAGCTTACAAGTGTCAAAAATCGTTCCCGCGGAGATGTTGGGGAAACATTCGTACAACAATAACTTACAGTAAATTGTAAAGCATGTAATATTCGGTAAAGTACACCACTTTTAAATGCAATTACACACCAGGTATGCTAGAGGTGTATTCCAGTCCTGCAACCGATCTTAATTTGTACAGTGCATACAATTACAGTGTATCCATTTTACACTAACCTGATTTTGCGTTATCTTAAAGAAATCATTAAGTTTTGTTTGGGGGCATAATTCACAACTTTTTTCTGCTCGTATTGTTTGATTGTAGCAAGATGGAGATGAATAATGTTAGATTCATTTTGCTCCTCCATACACCGAATCATCTTGTTTATGGTACTTATCACTTCACTAACATGCAGAATGTCTTCTTAGGTGTGCATGTCTTGTTACTTCGGGAAATCCTTAGCAATGCAGTGGCCAAGGTCAACGCTCGGAAAGCAGTGGCCAAGCTCCACGCTAGGGGTAGCGAAAGATATATTCCAGTACCGCTCTTGATAAAATGATAAAAAGTGCGATATATTTTTGGAGGACATACTTTCCCCTGCGTTAAATCTGAATCTGCGCTATTTCGGACCGCGTTATTTCGAGCTTCTACTGTATATTGAAGTTTGTTGTAGATTAATATATTTATGGATACGCGGTAGGCTGTGGTATCGTGTCAGATCATTTTGTTTATAAATATGTTTAGGCACAACATTTTGCTTACTCTAGACTTCGCTTGTGCCGCTGAGGTAACAGATGAGAAGACGGTTCCAGCAAGGTGATGCGCTGGCACATTGGAGTCTAATCGCACGGAGTTAGTTATGTACATAAGTGTATCCGGTAAACAGATTTGGGTGAAGTGGGCCCGTCGTTTTCCTGATCTCACTCCACTGGATTTCTCCCTGCAGGAGACGGTCTGTACAGAGGAACCAGAGAACCCAAATCAATCAGACTGGTGATTAGTGAAATGTAGACACATCACACCAGGTATGTTAGAGCACGCAAGATCCTTTCTGCAACAGCTTGCTCAAATCTGCATTAGCCAGGGAGATCGCCTTTTCAGCATTTAATTCATTAATGCATTTTTACCCCGAGCAACAAATACTTAGGGTTCATGATGATTAAGGTTAATACAAGACAAATAAGTAGATCCTCGATTACCCGAGGTAAGGAAGACTGACGGTACTTCGGATGGTCACAAACTCGGACAACACGCACTCTGAAGAAAATCAAGAGGGAAACGCATGGTAAACTGGTGAAATGAATGAAAACGGGATCAAATATGTGAAGAACGGCATCTACTATATTATCAAATTAAAACATGACGTAGATACAAATAAAAACGAAATAAAAATACAAGAAAGGACATGTACAGTATGTGCATGTTCCAGTCAAGACAATGTTATTCCTTCAAGAAGTCCATAAGTGTTTTCACTGGGGTAGATATATAGTTTCCAGTGACTGTCTGTTTCATCTGCCACCCTTCCGCCTCTACATTCCTTTGTGCGCCATTTTTATTTTTACATTACGTACTTTGCGCGGCGTACTTCGTAAAATGGGACCACGGTTAACCCGGAACTAGGTTAATCGGGACACGGATAACCGCTGCTCTACTGTACCTGCCATTAACGGACACAAATTAACCACAAAGAAGCAAAAAGAAACAAATAAACAAGAAGACTAAAGGGTTGGAACCTACGAACGATTTTATGATAGCTCTACTAGATACCGAGCAAGTAGCGTGTGAACCTCGCATTCGGGAAGTCCGTGGTTCAAACCCTGCCAGGACCGTGCTTTCTGACTGAGGTTTTTACTAGTATGCTTCAGTCCTTATAACTGGCAGATGCCGAAGACGTACCTTAAACTAAGGCCTGGAACGTTTGCTTACCAACATTCCTGTCCCAAACATCATTCCATCGCACGTATCGTCAGAAACCACCGCCTGTGATGCCGCATGTAATAGGAGTGAACTTTAAACACAATAAATAAACAAATAAATAAATAGACAGGCGGACAGACTGTCTAGACACATAGACAAATAACTAAATAAATGAGTGAATGAATGGATGAATGAGTGAATGAATGAGTGAAGGAATGAGTGCAGGAATGAGTGAATGAATGAGTGAAGGAATGAGTGAAGGAATGAGTGCAGGAATGAGTGCAGGAATGAGTGAAGGAATGAGTGAAGGAATGAGTGAAGGAATAGGTGAAAAAATGAGTGAAGGAATGAGTGCAGGAATGAGTGAAGGAATTAGTGAAGGAATAAATGAAAGAATAAATGAATGAATAAGTGAATGAATAAATAAGGAATGAATGCATAAATGAATGAATAAATGAATAGATGAATGAATACATACATGAATACATACATGAATAAATTCATGAATAAATACATGAATAAATACCTAAATAAAGAATGACGCACGTCTAATCTGTTAACAAGCTGACACTAAATTCTTCAAATCGTGCCACACTGCCACTACCACTGGTTACAATGTTATATTGCCGATTATGTGATTACGGATATAACATGTTAACAAGACGGGCTTCTTGAAGGACATTTAGGTAATATTGTCAAAGGCCCTGAAGCAGCTCCGGGAGCCACCGGTTTTGCCCACGCATGAAATCGACCCCACTGAGAAAAATGTGTTCAGAAAGAGGTTGAAAAATGGGCATACTCGAAAATAAAACATACTACAAATTATGTAGTTCTTTGGGTGTGGAAGATATATGAAGAGAGAGTTTAGAAATATAAAGGGCGTCCAAAATTCATTCCTCCTCAGAAATAGGCTAATTTCTGGTAACACCAAAGTGAAGGTCTACAGGACTCTGATTCGGCCTGTTGTTACGTATGGCTCAGGGGCATGGTCTCTAACTCTTGCTCATGTCAATGCCCTTAGGTCCTTTCAAAGAAGAATACTTAGACAAAATTTTGGACCTTTGAAGGAGGATGAGAACACATGGAGAATTCGTACTAACCAGGAGCTGAATGATCTAATAAATGGCCAGGATGTTGTTCGATTTATAAAGTCTCAAATACTAAGATGGCTGGACCGTCTTATAAGAATGTATGATAATAGATTTCCAAAGAGAATGTGGAAGGGTAGACTCTACACGAGAAGAAGGAAGGGACGCCCTTGAACTAGATGGATGGACGTATGGCCAAAACGTTATTGGTTTACTAACAATATCCTCACAGTATTTCAGGAGGCAAGATGGTCCGAACATACGGAAATTACACCTTAGCGAGAGCTTTTAAAGTTCTCCGTGGAATTTCCTGAAATTTTAATGAATTGTTCTATAAACGATAAAAATTATTTCAAGTGGTTATTTACGTTGATAGCTTATGTGATTGAGTCTATAAAGATTATTTCATCCAGCAGAAAAATAATAAAATGTACTCCTAAAACACGTGAATTCATGTAGCTTTTTCTCTGAAATCAGTTGCAATACAGAATTAAACGTTTGCATGCTTGTTCTTAGTATAATCAGCTATTTTCTGAACCTCAATTATTTAGTTATGCATATCAGTTTATTAGAACCGTTCGCCTACCATCTAGGCGGCTCGGGTTAATCCCAGGGACTCGCATGTGGTATTCGCGGTGGACGAAGCGGCATCTGGACGGATTTTCTCCTGATTTTCCGGTTTCCTCCGCCACTCATTCCACTAATTGCTCCATAATTACCTTTGCAATCATCCATATCGTCTGCATTTCATGCCATCTTCTTCCTCACTATCATACATGGTGCTTGGCTGATCGTCCACTTCCAGGTCTTCACTCTGGTCCATAGGTTCCTATGCTCCCCCACAGGCGTCTGACCCTAGGCACTGACTTGTCCTTGGGGATGTAAGTCCTACATAAGGGGAGGGTAATCAGGTAAAGAAGAAGAATTTTAGTTTACTAGAAATGAAGAAAATTATCTGCAAAGTTAAAAGGCAAAGATGTGAAAAATTTGGATTGTCATTGCTTTCTTAATATCACTAATATACATTATAAAATTATTATTGTGCTTCAAAAAGTTCAACTATTTGTTGTATAATGTACTGAACATTTCAGCTCTCTACCTCTCATATTCTGAGAAAAAGGTACATGAATTCTTATCCTGTAAGAGTAAATGTTATTATTTTTCTCCTGGATGAAATAATTTTTATAGGTTCAACCTTATTAGCTATCAATGCAAATAACCACTTGGAATAATTTGTATGATTTATAGAATAATTCATAACAAATTTCAGGAAAAACCATTGAGAACTTTAAGAGAAGTGGTAGTTTAACCCACTAAGGTGTAATTTTTGTATGTTCATACTATCTTGTCCCCTTAAATATTTATGCTGCACTTTCAACACAATTGTCAGCTTTTATTTTTAAATGTTCGCTATATACTATATTTAGTTTGTTACTAGCAGAACCCACAATTTCACGCTAGTCATCGCGTTCATTGCAAAAGTTTCTTACTCTCGCTTTCTACCACTCCCTCTCTCTTTCCTCTTACCATTACTTGCTTTTCACTTATCTGATCATTAGGATATGTATTTGAGATTCAATTTAAGAAAACATCTATAGAAGTTCTTTCAATTACAATAGGTATGAAGCTGTGATTTGCTCCACAAATTTCTGAACAACTCTCGCGTAACTCTTGTGTGTACGTGACAAACAATGGAATGGGCTCTACCAAAGGGACTTTCTCCAGAACTTTCCAGAAAGATCGGACCACATGATCGCCGACGTGTCTGTAGAAGTCGAGAAGGGTCCCCAGAAAACAGCAGAGTGAGAGTTACGGACATGAATCGGTCAGTAAGTTGTGAATGCGAGGCAGCTGTGTGTGTGTGTGTGTGTGTGTGTGTGTGTGTGTGCGTGTGTGTGTGTGTGTGTGTGTGTGCGTGTGTGTGTGTGCGTTGCCATGATAGATACATCGGTTGTCGTAAAGAAGATTCAACGAGCTTCGAGTGATTTTAACGTTGTAATTAATGTGAGAGACAGAGAAAGTGAGAAATGTACGTGACAAACAATGGAATGGGCTCTACCAAAGGGACTTTCTCCAGAACTTTCCAGAAAGATCGGACCACATGATCGCCGACGTGTCTGTAGAAGTCGAGAAGGGTCCCCAGAAAACAGCAGAGTGAGAGTTACGGACATGAATCGGTCAGTAAGTTGTGAATGCGAGGCAGCTGTGTGTGTGTGTGTGTGTGTGTGTGTGCGTGTGTGTGTGTGTGTGTGTGTGCGTGTGTGTGTGTGCGTTGCCATGATAGATACATCGGTTGTCGTAAAGAAGATTCAACGAGCTTCGAGTGATTTTAACGTTGTAATTAATGTGAGAGACAGAGAAAGTGAGAAATGTACGTGACAAACAATGGAATGGGCTCTACCAAAGGGACTTTCTCCAGAACTTTCCAGAAAGATCGGACCACATGATCGCCGACGTGTCTGTAGAAGTCGAGAAGGGTCCCCAGAAAACAGCAGAGTGAGAGTTACGGACATGAATCGGTCAGTAAGTTGTGAATGCGAGGCAGCTGTGTGTGTGTGTGTGTGTGTGTGTGTGTGTGTGTGTGCGTGTGTGTGTGTGCGTGTGTGTGCGTGTGTGTGTGCGTGTGTGTGTGTGCGTGTGTGTGTGTGCGTGTGTGTGTGCGTGTGTGTGTGTGTGCGTGTGTGTGTGCGTTGCCATGATAGATACATCGGTTGTCGTAAAGAAGATTCAACGAGCTTCGAGTGATTTTAACGTTGTAATTAATGTGAGAGACAGAGAAAGTGAGAAATGAGTGGGCAAGGTTACGGAAAGTAAAAGTTGTGAGTTGTGATAATACGAAAGACTGTAGACTGTGTTAACGATGAGAAGAAAACTGTGAATTTGTGATAAAATTTTAGAACACAATAAAGTGATAGGAGAGTAACTGGACGGATATTGTCACCTTGTCACTCTGGTGTCAGGAGTGGGATGCGTCGAATTATCGTTTTGTTACAGTATTATAAGACCATCGCCTTCTAGTCCACACACGCACAGAGAATTTTCTCACCTACACAGGCCTGTTGCTGAATCACCAATTATCAGAAAGAAAGGAATCATGGAAAAATGTTGATGTCCTGCTGGATTGTTATCGTAAATTAACACAAATAACTTTTGGAAATGAGAAGCACAAGAAAAACTTCAGTGTCACAGCAATTCAACACGACGGCATTCAACTTTTCAGTCTGATTATACCTTTCCAACTTTGTCGTACACACGACTTGTGTCAAAGGACAGTTAACATAACTTTTGTTTAAATGCAAATATTTGATTTGTTTATGATCAAGGGTAAAAGGTGGGATGTTATTGACAGTCATCAAAATTTATAAATAAATTATGGATTATATTATTTTTACCTATTTTGTATCTGTGATTCGCAGCGCAACTGTGATGGTCACTTGTTTCTTTTTAGTATCAGTGCTGACAACATAATGAATTACAAAAAAGCATTACGCATAGAGAAGATCATGAAAATACACTTCTAACTTAACAACGTTGAAGGTATCAATGTTTTGATTTTGTCTTCAGAATACATATTTTCGTTATAGTTTGTACGTTTCTCATCTTGCACCATTGAAGAAACCTCTTATACGCTACTTCCTTGACCTTTTTAGCAGGAATTGTGTTAACCTCTCCGCTGTTTGTAAAATTTCGGCCAGTTCTTCAAATTCTAAAACTACTACATTCAAAGTGTCCACCATTATATCAACCACACAAGCCTCTTGGATAATAATCTTCACATCTGCCACGAAATGAAAGTTGGAAACCCAGAAGAGTTATCATTTTATACAACTCTGACATAATTTTCTCCTTTCAATTAATGCTATCTACTATTAAAAGCTCTTTTTTACCTTCGACAACCTAACAACCATTCTTCAGTTTGATACTGGATTCGTGATAATGGTATGGAACAATACGGAACAAAATATAGGAGATGTATATTCTTATGCAAGACATGTACAGTAAAAATTCTGGATGCGCTAATAATAAAACTCATACCCAACACTGAACCACAAAAAAACTGTGAGCCTTTCTTCGGCTTTAACTTTTGTACACGACATAAACAAATAATTTGCTTCCCAACTGAATAAAATTATAAGAGAACGTAGGTTTTCATGGCCAGAGTTAGTATAGCTGGGAGTTATTTCCGGGCTATTAGGCTATGGTCTGCTGGAGGTAGATACACCTGACGTTTCGCCCACTACTGCAATGGAAATGATCAGTTGGGCAGTCGAAGTCTCCTCGGAGAAGATTTCGTGTCCCCGACTACAACCGTAACCAACACCACGACCACGATCCTGGCCCCGACCACGACACGCACCACGACCACGACCACAACCACAACCCCGACCACGACACGCACCACGACCACGACCACAACCACAACCCCGACCAGGACACGCACCACAACCACAACCCCGACCACGACACGCACCACGACCCCGACCACACCTTAACCACGATCACCACGACCCTAATCCCGACCACGACCGCAACCCCGGCTATGACCACAATTAGAGTCTGTTTAGTCAACGCGTGTGCAGTTCGGCCGCCTCCTTTGAAGAATCCTCATAATCGTTTTACAACAGGGGCCTTTCCTTTTCAGTCCCTTCTGGCAAAGTTGCAACATCTTAACATGAATCTTTATAGCTGATGAAATAGAAAAGAACTGGAATTCAGAATTTTAGCAACTGAGATTCCACGTGGAGTCAACATGTAATCGTGGCTCTCTTAAAATCAGGGTTGCTATTGGTCTTCAAGGACAGGGATAGAGGTTTGCCTTTTCTGAAGAGTGGCGATGGATTTATGGCAGTCATTAGTTGTGGGTAGCGTTCATTTCCTTTGTAGATAAACTGCACACGCGTTGACTAAACAGATTCTACCAGAATAATTGATGCTCCCGATCTTATTGATCATTGAGGTGTCGAAACAAGCTATTCTTGGCGAGATTGAGAAGATTACTTACTGGTTAACTATGCAGGAATTTACGAAAGCACTACCGCAAACAGCTACGAGCGGTTTTGTTATGCACATAGATGCTTGTTAATCACACTTAAATATATGTAAAATCCTATCAACTGGATCGATAAAATCTTTAGATATTAAAATCTCAAAGAAATTGGTTTCTGATTCTGGGTTACAGTGTAACAGGCAATATTGTTTCGCATCCTTCATTGGCAGAAATAGAGCAAAAGAGAGTTCGGTATATGTCAGGTGCCTGATGCAGGGAACTATAGCTGTATTTCTTGAATATTTTGTAGTTATGTTGTACCGCCGGAACTGTTCCATTCAGCGATTTATTCACTGGATCATAGGAAATGAGTCCGGTTTTTTTAAGGATTATCTTTACGATAAATGTCCTTGCGCTATTGTTCTATGAATAAACTACAACTGGAACGGGATCAACAATCCCGTTTGAGTTTCTCCCTCCGATCCTTTGTGACTGTCCTGTGTGATCGCAGATATCGGCTATATAAAGGCGTTAGCTCTTTTGGTTGTACCTGTACTAGTTTAAAATTCTTTACAGTGAGTTAAATATAGAAGTTGTTTCTATCACCGGTTAGAGATTTCCGAAAGAATATTTGGAAGAACCACAAAATCACAGGTTGTCCTTACTCTATACACGAGCAAGCTAGTGACGAATAAAACATTCTGGAGCTTTTGGGAAGGAGGCAAACAGTGATCTAACCACACAATTGTTCCCCCCGGCGGCGCAACAGCCCTTTCCGGGCCAAGGTCTACCGGACGCTGCGTCCCCACCTCTGGCCACCACAGGCGTGGGGTGCAGTACTGGAGGTGGGACGTAGTCAGTGCCCCGATCCCTCCCGGCCGATTATGTGGTCTTCGCAACCAGGGGCCGCTACTTCTCAATCAAGTAGTTCCTCAAATGGCTCCTCAGGGACCTAACAAGTTTGAGAGCACTGCGGACCAGGTCTCCTAGAGGGAGAAAATCCCTTCACGGGTACCGGGAATCGAACCCGGGTCTCGCGCTTGGTAAGCAGCAGCATTACCACCGTGTTCAGGAGACGACCACAGTTGTGTTCCGGTCCTGTATGTTATAATACGGGGCAAAGTGCTACATAGGTCATATTACTTATGAACTGGCACAGAAATAAGCAATGGGGTCCACTTAATAGCGTAACATTTTCGTTACGATTACTAGAGTAGAAGAATTTAGGAATTAGGTGCTGACAGACCACCAGAGACTGAGCACAGTAGCGCACTTAGGGCGTAATGGGCCCATTTACTTCCAGTGGGTTCCCTGACAGGAAGAGATGAAGTGAAAATCCAAAGGGTGGCTAGATCCGGACGACGATGTGCGCTAGCAATGGTGGAATCCCTAACGACTCCAACATGAACCAATCCTGAGGGCGGCTATCCCGCCTTAAGATTGATCCACACTGGCCCGTCGCGGTCGAAACGGAAATTTGCAGCCGTCCGTCTTCCGCGGAAGATTAAACGCTCGCTGCTTGGAACATTCCGACCGGAAAATTTAGTTGGTCAAGAAATATGGATGGATAAAACAGTAAAAGTCGCAGCTCCTCGGAATGGACAATTGCAATATTAGGTAGTTTAGAAATTGAATAAGAGAGAAAGAAAAAGGGGAAGAAAAAGTGGATTCACAGCATAAACCGGCAAAGACCAGTATGAATTTACTAGAAGTAACCTTTTTCCACACTTACGAGAAGACCCTGGGAAGGCTTTTCCACGGCGTAACTGGTTGTGTTAGTTGGCGTCTGCAGCATCACACAATTCTTTATAATTCTGCACAGTCAATATTAACAATTCAACATTGAGCGGAAGCCAAATCCTTCCGGAGAAAATGTTTTCATAGCGTAAACTATACCGTGCTGCCGCAGTACACCAACCGCCATCGCCTAGTTCTGTAAACCTGAAACAGATGACAGGAAATGATGGAAGAAAAACCACCCCAGCAATCTTCTACCGACTTGGGGAAACCACAAAAAACACCCATGCTCAGAGTGGCCGGCAAAAGTCGAAGGGTTTAATTAACACAAGCATAAATAGAGAAGACTGCTAAAACAGCTGAACAACGAAACGGAGTGGTAAACTGGGTGGGTCGAGGAGAAAATCAATGTGCTGCATCGGAACGTTTATGCACCTTTTAATACTTGTTTAGGAGGAGCGAGTCAGTCACTATATTGCGGCAATTCTTTGAGCTGTCGTTTACAAATAATAGCTCATTTAATTAATTGGCTTAAAAAATCTCCGTTGTAGAACAGCATTCCTTACACTATGGTAACAAAAACTGATCCATGGTAGGCGCTGTCGTTAATTAGTCTTTGCCTCAGACTCATTTCTTTCTTTTATTACAGCTGTAAACCTTGAAAAGAATGGATCGCATTTTACTTATGCCGACCTCCAAGTGAACTGCCCTAATGCATGGATATCCATCAAAACTACGACACTCTACAGCAAAGTCTGAACATTGTGCCCGTAACTTTCAATATTTAGAGTAAAGAATTATCAAAGGACGGCCATTGAATTCAACTTTTTTGAAAACGAAAAAAAAAAAAAAAAGGTGCCTTAAAAGCATCTTGTATCCAGATCGAGGTATTTTAGCTATAGTCAACTGACAACTGAATTTATAGATTGGAAAGATAGAATCAGACTGAACAATTCAATGCCATGACTGGGATGTGAACCACGGACCCTACGATAACCGTTCCGTTGCTTTAACCAACTGAGCTATCATGGCACCATGCCAAGAAAGTTCCCCAACTGACTCGCCTTTTTTTCCGGTAAACCACAGGAAAAAATGTTGTAAGTACAGTAGTACAGTAGAATTCAGAAGTAACGCGGTTGTTAGGAACATGCTCTAGCCCCGCGTTATAACGATTCCGCGATATATCGACAAGTGACAAAAATCGATCCCGCGGAGCTAGTGGAATAATAACTTACATTACATTGTAAAGTATGTAATATACGGGAAGGTACCATTTTTAAATGCAATTACACACCAGTTATGTTACAGGTGTATTCCAGTCCTGCAACCGATCTTAATTTGTACAGTACCTGCATACAATTACAGTGTATCCATTCTACACTAACCTAATTTTGCATTGTCTTAAAGAAATCGTTAGGTTTTGTTTGGCGGTCTGGTTCATAACTCTTTTTCTCCGCGCGTTGTTTAAATTGTAGCAAGATGGAGATGAATAATGTTCGATTCATTTTGCTCCTCCATACACAGAATCATCTTGTTTATGGTACTTATCACTTAACTAACATGCAGAATATCTCCTTCCGTGTGTATGTCCCGTTACTTCGGGAAATTTTTTGCAATGCAGTGGCCAAGGTCAACGCTCGGAATGCAGCGGTCGCAGTGGCCAAGCTCCACGCTAGGGGTAGCAAAAAGTATAACCCAGTATCGCTCTTTGATGAAAATGTTAAACTCAGCTTTTAAAAATTATAAATAAATAAACAGATAAATAGATAAATCGATAAATGGATAAATACATAAATAGATAAATACATAAATCGATAGATCGATAGATCGGTAGATACGTAAATAATTAATAAATAAAAAGCTATGGGACTATTAGAAGAGCAAGACAAGAATATATATTCAAATAATGTTTTATAAAATAATAACGGTGCCGGTCTTGAATGATGGATGCGAAATTTGGACTTTCGGAAGGAGGGATAGCTGAAGATTTGAGACTGCAGGAATGAAATTCATAAGACCTTTTGGAGGATGTATTCTAAAATATTAGAATGAAAATATGTTAATTGATTTATGTAACTTAGCTGAAAAGCAGAAGTACATAAATTGTTGGTCATATGTATGCAGAATAACAAAATCACAAACTGCCAAAACAGCTGTTAAAGGTAAGAGATTTTAGAGAACGCGGAAATTGATGCAATGGATGGACACTGTTCTTCGAAGATGGAACAGATGAGTAGCCCAAACCTTAAGTTGAAAACAGACAACAACTTTTAAGAGATGATCCAGTTTCAGAAGTTGGTGCATCACTGTGCCATGATATGGAATATCACTAAAACGATGCTGGAAATTGTTGTTGTAGTGTTTAACGCCCGCTTTTACTACTACGGCACCGCAGGCGGTGGCACTGATGATACATGAAGATGGAGCACCGGTGGAATGAGATGGCGGGGGAAACCGGAGTACCCGGAGAAAACCCGCCCTGACGCCGCTTCGTCCACCACGAATACCACATGCGGGTCCCTGGGATCGAACCCGGGCCGCCTAGGTGGTAGGCGAGCGCGCTAACCGCTCGGCCACGGCGCCGCCGATGCTGGAAATACTGAGACAGGTGTTAAATAAGATCGAAAACATAAGAAATATATTCAAGATGCTCTCGGGCTTCGAGCCAGGTGTAGTGATGAAAAGACATCAACGTTGTTCGTCGCCAGGAAAGCTTCAAATCATATTTTATATTTTACATCACTTTTACAGAAAAATTGATGATGCCCAAAACGTCATTAATACACAAAAAAAAAAAAAAAAAAAAAAAAAAAAAAAAAAAAAAAAAAAAAAAAAAAAAAAAAAAAAGTTTGACGAAACGCCGTCAAACCCCTTCATTAATCCAGCATTGGATTCTTTAGCAGCACTCTCCAATGAATAAATAGAAAGCTATTTTCACTTATGCGCTGAAACCGGTTTTTTGGTAGCATATAATTTGCTAGTAAATTATATGCAATTTTAAGCAAATGAGTAATAAGTAAATAACCTGTCATTTTTCATACATTTCATAAAACTGTGCTGAGTACAAACTGCATATACATAACTTCTGAACAAATGGATGGGCTCCGAACATTATCTGTATGAAGGAAAACACTACCAATGTTTGAAAGTTATTGAAATTTGTTTATTTTGAGATGGAACTGCAAGAGATAGCCGGAGAACGTCATATTGAAGTTTAAATATTCTGAAATGCAACATTTCTATGGGATAAAACACCTCGTTACTCCAGAGAGTGAGATATTCCGTATTTCCTATAGGAAATACAGCTTCATAGCTTTAAACCATTAGAAGGTTGACATTCCTTTAATTGCTGCATATAGCTATGATGATACCTCACCGGAAGCAAAATGGGCTCTACGAATTAAACAGGGCTGTTCTGAAAACATATGGTTGAATATATGGCTGCAGTAATGTTTGATTCTGATAATTTTAAAATGACTTGACTAAGGCTTGGAAGTCAGTACTTTGCGTGCTTAAGCGACCTATACTCATTGTCAACGAACACCTCCTACAGGATACTGTCCTACACAGGTACTGTCACTGAGTACAACTTAAGTTGGCTTTATTTGGGTTATATCTGTAAACCAACTGACCGCAAGGCTCGCCGGGTCCCAAGTTTCGAGCCTTATTCATAACATAATATGACACAGTACATTAGATGGGATATTTAAATATAAATTGCAGATCATATCTTGGGGAATAAAATGGAATATCTACCTATAGCCCGAACACAAGCACGCACGACCTTTTGGACCTGCAGACGAATATTTGGTGAAACTTGAGGACTTAGGGACTGAAACCCAAAGTGGTGTAGCGGATGTACATCACTATGGTCATACCCATTTTATCCTATGCTGCTTTAGTCTGGTGGTCCAGGTGAGAATTGCAGTTTATAGAACTTATCTCTCTGGGTTGTAGAGAATGACTTGCATCAAAATTATAGGCACCTTTAGAACTACCTACAGCGGCTTGGAAGTTATGTTAAACCTCCCCCTCTGGTTAGAGGTAGAGAGTAAAATCGTTTACTAAAATTTAAACGTAATGAAATTGAAACTCTAAATTCAATTTTTTACGGAGAACTGAATTTTCTTGAGATCTTCTGGATAATACTTTAAATATCATTCCAGACAAAATGATAACCAGGAAGGCGACACCGGCAATAAATGGGAGGGCAAGAAGATCTGTCATGGACCAATGTGGTGTAGAGAGGATCCAAGGCTAGTCATGGTGCAGGTTCGGAAATCTTTGGCTGTGACAAGATACTATCATATGGTGTTGGTAAATACGCCGCTGTTTTCCATGCTATCTTGCCTACAACACGAGAAAGTGTGTTTAAGGGTTATATCAATAGACATATTACTATACTTTCAGATAGTCAACTAGCCATGAAGCGAATGAAATCAAATAAAAACTTGTCTGCTAGTGTCGAGAGTCTCTCATAAAACTGTCACTGTTATGTGTGCCAGAACATTTGAGATTTCTTGGCAACGAAAAGGAAGGCGATTTGGCTAAAAGGGATCAGCTAATACAGCAATATGACCGGAACCTACTTTCGGATTATCCTACGGATATGTTAGAGGGGTTATCTGTCCATGGACTACTGGAAAACATAAGGAGTACTGGGAATCAGTTGCACGACATATGTAGGTACCACAATAACAATCCCTAATGTCGGCTATGGCTCACACGACATAAATGCAACAGCCTCCGACTACTGATCTAATTCATTGTGTTCTCTCTGAGCCCAAATAATGAGTATTTGTTGCTTATTTGCATTCCTTATCAGTCTGTGGTAGCGTTAAGCTACCACGCACTTCTAGTGACATTTTGACTTTCTGGTGACTTTCTAGTGTCTTCCTGGTGACTTTCTGGTGACCTTCTGGGGACCTTCTGGTGACTCTGGTGAGTTTCTGATGATCAGGTGAACTTCCTGTGTCCTTCGTGTGACCTGCTCACCTTGTGGTGACCTTCTAGTGACATTTTGACCTTCAGGTGACTTTCTGGTGACTTAATAGTGACTTTCTGGTGACCTTCTTGTGACTTTCTGGAGACTTTCTGGTAACTCTCTAGTGAGCTTCTGATGATCTGGTGACCTTCCGGTGTCCTTCTTGTGACCTGCTGACATTTTGGTGACTTTCTAGTGACATTTTCACCTTCTGGTGACTTTCTGGGGACCTTCTGGTTACTCTCTGGTGAGTTTCTGATGACCTGGTGATCTTCGTGTGACCTGCTTACCTTGTGGTGACCTTCCAGTGACATTTTGACCTTCTGGTGACTTTCTGGTGACTTCTGGTGACTTTCTGGGGACCTTCTGGCGAGTTCCTGAAGACCTTGTGACCTTCGTGTGTCTTTCGTGTGACCTGCTAACCTTGTGGTGACCTAGTGACATTTTGACTCTCTTGAGACTTTCTGCTGACTTTCTAGTGTTTTTCTGGTGACTCTGGTGAGTTTCTGATGACCTGGTGACCTTCCTGTGTCCTTGTGACCTGCTGACTTTCTAGTGACATTTTGACCATCTGGTGACTTTCTAGTGACTATCTGATGACTTTCTGGGGACCTTCTAGTGACTCTAGTGAGTTTCTGAAGAGCTGGTAACCTTCCTGCGTCCTTGTGGCCTGCTTACCTTGTGGTGACCTTCTAGTGACATTTTGACCTTCGGATGACTTTCTAGTGACTTTATGGTGACTTTCTGGGGACCTTCTGGTGACTCTCTGGTGAGTTTCTGACGACCTGGTGACTTTCGTGTGTCCTTCGTGTGACCTGCTGACCTTGTGACCTTGTAGTGACATTTTAACTTTCTGGTGACTTTCTAGTGTCTTTCTGGTAAACTTCTTGTGACTTTCTGGGGACCTTCTGGTGACTCTCGTGAGTTTCTGATGACATGGTGACCTTCCTGTGTTCTTCGTGTAATCTGCTGACCATGTGGTGACCTTCTAGTGAAATTTTCACTTTCTGGCGACATTCTTATGACTTTCTAGTGACTTTCTGGTGACCTCCTGGTGACTTTCTGGGGACCCTCTGGTGAGTTTCTGATGACCTGGTGATCTTCGTGTGTCCTTCGTGTGACCTGCTGGCCTTGTGGTGACCCTCTAGTGACATTTTGACCTTCTGGTAACTTTCTGGTGACTTTCTAGTGAATTTCTGGTGACTTTCTAGTGACCTTCTGGTGACTCTCTGGTGAGTTTCTGATGACCTGGTGACCTTCCTGTGTCCGTGTGACCAGCTGACCTTGTGGTGACCTAGAGACATTTTGACTTTCTGGGGACATTCTGGTGACTTCCTGGTGACTTTCTAGTCACTTTCTGGTGACCTTCTGGTAACTTTCTGGGGACCTTCTGATGAGTTTCTGATGACCTGGTGACCTTCCTGTGTGCTTCATGTGACCTGCTGACTTTTTGGTGACCTTCTAGTGACATTTTGACTTTCTGGGGACATTCTGGACTTTCTGGTGACTTTCTAGTGACTTTCTGGTGACCTTCTGGTGACTTTCTGGGGACCTTCTGGTGACCCTCTGGTGAGTTTATGATGACCTGGTGACCTTCCTGTGTCCTTCTTGTGACCTGCTAACCTTGTGGTGACCTTCTAGTGACATTTTGACTTTCTGGGGACATTCTGGTGACTTATTGGTATCTTTCTAGTGACTTTCTGGGGACCTTGTGGTGACTCTCTGGTGAGTTTCTGAGGAACTGGTGACCTTCCTCTGTCCTTCGTGTGACCTGCTGACCTTGTGGTGACCTAGTGACTTTTTGACCTGGTGACCTTCTGGTGTCATTCTAGAGACTTTCTGGGGACCTTCCGGTGACGCTCTGGTGACTTTCTGGGGAACTTCATGTGGCGCTCTGGTGAGTTTCGGATGACCTGGTGACCTTCGTGTGTCCTCCGTGTGACCTGCTGACCTTGTAGTGACCTAGTGACCTTTTGACTTTCTTGGACATTCTGGTGACTTTCTAGTGACTTTTTGGGGACCTTCTGGTGACACTCTGGTGAGTTTATGATGACATGGTGACCTTCCTGTGTCCTTCTTGTGATCTGCTGACCTTGTGGTGAACTTCTATTGACATTTTGACCTGGTGACTTTCTGATGACTTTCCAGTGACTTCCTTGTGACTTTCTGGGGATCTTCAGGTGACTCTCTCGTGAGTTTCTGAATACCTGGTGACCTTCTTGAGTCCTTCGTGTGACCTGTTAAACTTGTGGTGACCTTCTAGTAACATTTTGACTTTCTGGTGACCTTCTGGTGACTTTCTAGTGTCTTTCTGGTGACTTTCTGGAGACCTTCTGAGGACCTTATGGTGACTCTGGTGAGTTTATGATATTCTGGTGACCTTTGTGTGTCCTTCGTGTGACGCTAACCTTGTAGTGACCTTCTAGTGACATTTTGTCCTTCTGGTGACCTTCTAGTGGCTTTCTGGTGATTTTCTGGGGAGCTTCTGGTGACTGGTGTGTTTCTAAGGACCTGGTGACCTTCCTCTGTCCGTGTGACCTGCTGACCTTGTGGTGACCTAGTGACATTTTGACATTCTGGTGACTTTCTGGGGACTTTCTGGTGACTTTCTAGTGTCTTTCTGGTGAATTTCTGGAGACCTTCTGAGGACCTTATGGTGACTCTGGTGAGTTTCTGATATTCTGGTGACCTTCCTGTGTCCTTCGTGTGACCTGCTAACCTTGTAGTGACCTTCTAGTGGCTTTCTGGTGATTTTCTGGGGAGCTTCTGGTGACTCTGGTGAGTTTATAAGGACCTGGTGACCTTCGTCTGTCCTTCGTGTGACCTGCTGACCTTGTGGTGACCTAGTGACATTTTGACATTCTGGTGACTTTCTGGTGACTTTCTAGTGACTTTCTGGGACCTTCTGGTGACTCTTTGGTGAGTTTCTGAGGACCTGGTGACCTTCCTCTGTTCTTCGTGTGACCTGCTGACCTTGTGGTAACCTAGTGACTCATTGACATTCTGGTGACTTTCTGGTGACTTTCTAGTGACTTTATAGTGACTTTCTGGGGACCTTCTGGTGACGCTCTGGTGAGTTTCGGATGACCTGGTGACCTTCGTGTGTCCTCCGTGTGAGCTGCTGACCTTGTGACCTTTTAACTTTCTGGGGACATTCTGGTTACTTTCTGGTGACTTTCTGGTGACCTTGTGGTGACTTTCTGGGGACCTTCTGGTGACTGGTGAGTTTATGATGACATGGTGACCTTCCTGTGTCTTTCGTGTGGTGACCTTGTGAGCTGAGCTGAGGTTGTGGTGACCTTCTAGTGACATTTTGACTTTCTGGGGACATTCTGGTGACTTTCTGGTGACTTTCTAGTGACTTTCTGGAGACCGTCGGCTGACTTTCTGGGGACTTTCTGGTGACCCTCTGGTGAATTGCTGATGACCTTGTGACCTTCCTGTGTCCTTCTTGTGACCTGCTGACCTTGTGGTGAACTTCTATTGACATTTTGACCTTCTGGTGACTTTCTGATGACTTTCCAGTGACTTCCTTGTGACTTTCTGGGGACCTTCCGGTGACTCTCCCGTGAGTTTCTGAATACCTGGTGACCTTCTTGAGTCCTTCGTGTGACCTGCTAACCTTGTGGTGACCTTCTAGTGACATTTTGACTTTCTGGGAACATTCTGGTGACTTTCTGGTATCTTTCTAGTGACTTTCTGGGGACCTTGTGTGACTCTGGTGAGTTTCTGAGGAACTGATGACCTTCCTCTGTCCGTGTGACCTGCTGACCTTGTAGTAACCTTCTAGTGACATTTTGACCCTCTGGTGTCTTTCTGGTGACTTTCTATTGACTTTCTGGTGACTTTCTTTTGACTTTCTGGTGACTTTCTGGTGACTTTCTACTGACTTTCTGGCGACCTTCTGGTGACGCTCTTGTGAGTTTCTGATGACCTGGTGACATTCCTGTGTCCTTGTGACCTGCTGACTTTGTGGTGACCTTCTAGTGGCATTTTCACCTTCTGGTGACTTTCTGGTGACTTTCTAGTGACTTTCTTGTGACTTTTTGGTAACTTTCTAGTGACCTTCTGGTGACTTTCTGCGGACCTTCTGGTGACGCTCTTGTGAGTTTCTGATGACCTGGTGACCTTCGCGTGTCCTTCGTGTGACCTGCTGACCTTGTGGTGACCTTTTAGTGAGCTTTTGACCTTCTGGTGACTTTCTTGGTGACTTTCCAGTGACTTTCTGGTGAATTTCTAGTGACTTTCTGGTGACTTTCTGGGGACCTTCTGGTGACTGGTGAGTTTCTGAGGACCGGTGACCTTCCTCTGTCCTTCGTGTGACCTGTTGACCTTGTGGTGACCTTCTAGAAACATTTTCACCTTCTGGTGACTTTCTGATGACTTTCTAGTGACTTTCTGGTGTCTTTCTGGGTACCTTCTGGTGACTCTCTGGTGAGTTTATGATGAACTGGTGACCTTCCTGTCCTTCTTGTGACCTGCTGACCTTGTGGTGACCTTCTAGTGATATTTTGACCTTCTGGGGACTTTCTGGTGACTTTCTAGTGACTTTCTGGTGACCTTCTGGTGACTCTCTGGTGAGTTTTTGATGACCTGGTGACCTTCCTGTGTCCTTCGTGTGACCGGTTGACCTTGTGGTGACCTAATGACATTTTGACTTTCTGGGGACATTCTGGTGTGTTTCTGGTGATTTTCTAGTGACTTTCGGGTGACTTTCTGGTGATTTTCTGGGGACCAGCATGAGCGTTAAGCTGCGGAGTCTTTTTCACGCTATCGAGCGAGTTGGGACCACGATAAAATGTAAGGATCGCATTCAGGAGGTATTGGATTCGACTCCCATCCCCCGCCCGCTCTTACCTTTGAGTTTTTCGTGGTTTTCCATGGTTGGGAGGTGAATGCTGGGGTGGTTTCCCATCTACCACGATTTCATTTCCCTTTCACTCCGTTTGCTTCTGAAGTTTCATGTGTGCTTCTAGAATTCGTGACGTGTGGTGGTGCCGATACACATGGTGCAGATGCTTTCTCCAAGAAAAAGGCAGCTATTAAATATTTTGTATGAAAATATTGTAAAAATCACTCGCTATATAAAATATTTCACGCGACAAAGGGTTTGCATTTTTAAAAGTGACCTTTTGTTTTTGGCTAGTACACATAATTATAAAAATACCCATATTCTTATTTTTTGAGAATATTCTTTCAGCATGTGTTTTAAATTTTGTTCATACTATGTTATCTCAAAAAAGTTCGAAAATAACAGCTTTTTCACATTTTAACTTAATATAATTTTCCAAGCATGAGCATTTGAAAGAAAAGGGAATGTGAAGTGCCTTATTTACATATTATGTACATAACTTGCAAGTTTGATTAAGCTAAAAGAAAAACTTTGATACGTGGGACATTTTGTGTACTGAAAAATGTTAGAGAAAAGGTTTCTCAGAAAAGATTTAAAGTAATGGTTATTCGAGTCTTATATTTCTAACCTGTGCAGAGAGCTAAAACTTCTCCTCCTGCATGCATGGGACCCTCTTTCTGCTGTTTATTCTGCTTGTGCAGCAAGTTTACTATATTTCAGTATCCTGCGGAGTGACTTTTTATCACACTGATTGGAAGTGGCACTCGGCTGAAATCGACGACTATCTCTCTGCTCACTGGTCTTTATCCCAGTTCAATAATTCATTTACATTCTATGTTTTCCGTGCTGTACATCTTTCATCAGAAGCTCAACAAATGTACAATAGCAGCACTTTCTTGTTATCCTCTTTTGAAAGGACAGTTTACATGTGTGTGTTGTCTTGCTTTGATGTGTGCTCTCCTTTGGCAACAGCACAATTAGTATACATGTAGCACGTGTCAAATGTTTTGTTTAGCCTGGTGAAACTTGCAGGTTGGGTCCATAATATGCAAATAAAGAACTTCAAATTCCCTTTTCTTTTAAATGTTCGTGTTTTGAAAATTATATGATGTTAAAATATAAAAAGCTCTATTTTCAAAATTTTTGAGGTAACACAAGAAAAAAATTAGAGCAAATGCTAAAAGAATACTATCAAAGTATAAGAATTTGTGTATTTTTATGATACAGTGTACTAGTCAAAAAGAGAAATTCACCTTTAAAGATTTAAACCTTTTCGTCACATAAAACTTTTTATATAGCGGGTATTTTTTTACAAATTCTCACACATAATAATTAGTAACTAATGAAGTATTTAGTATAACAGCTTGAAAATTTGGTAGTTAATTTAGACTAATGTTCTCATTATGTGGCTAAATTTTCATAGTGATAGGTTGGTTATTAAAGAAGTTGGAATATTCAGTGTAGCCTTGCAGGGCATTTCAACATGAACGACCACTTGCACGTGTCCCTTTAAATTGTATATAACGACTTAAACTGGCAAAAGCGATAAAAATAGCACGTCTTCTATTTCTACACACCCTAAGCTACCAAAATGTCGAACAGGAAAACGCCAAAATTGTAAACATTTTGACCAAATTTTTAGTGTAACTTTGCCTTAAAAGATTTGTCTATTGCTTAAGCCTACTGTATTTTCCTATTTCCATTGTATCTATAACAAAATTTGCAATAATTTCTACAAATGTTTATTTCGATAAGCGCTTTTAGGAGTATTTTGTGCAGGAATGGGTACAGAAAGTGCATACATCAGATTTTTTAAGAAATGAAGATTATCTTTTTGCGAGCAGATGTTCAGTTCCTGGCGCTTCTGACTGTTCATTTGTCCTCTAGGTGCTGCCAAATGTTATCTTGATCATTCGAAGAACGAAGACATTCTCGCAACCACAATTTCAGACCTTTGTTGAGTTTAATAGCGAGTTTGCAAGTTCGATGCAGTGATTGAAGATAGACACGGTTTTCGTGCTTTCTTTTACACTTTCAGACTGTAAGAGTGTCTGCGAATCCTGCTTGGAACAGTTGGTGAGGCGATCGACATTCTAATTACAGAACATTTCCATAAGGCATATTACTGCACTCGGCAAGCAAGTGAAAAAGGAAGCGCTATGCCCACGCTCTCCTCCAGAAAGAGACAACGGTGACACTGTGCTTATTAGACCATATAGTAATAAATTCAGTGAAAGAATGCTTAATATGTACCAAATCTTAATGGAGAAACAGAATCCTACACTGCCTTGAAAGAGAAAAGTGTTGTCCAAGTAGTAACCTGACAACATTCATTGGGCTAACTATAAAATTAAGACCAGAAGAGAAAGAAACAGCATAGTAAATGTACGCATATCATTAACTCAGATGCGTTTATTCTGTGACGGAAATTCTGTCAGTACTGCTTGCTTGGAAAAATCCTGAAAGATGTAAAATTTCAATTCTCCACTTAAACTATCAGTAATGTTGATTAAAATTAAATGCCACATGTATGGACGAACGTTGAACCTGATAGACATGCATTGTGTTATATAAAAATCATTATAAATTATTCTTAATTTTGTACAGATTTTAGATATACAGTCTGAGTTCCTTCAGGCTTAGTTAATGTCATCATCATCCTCACCACCACCACCACCACCGCCGCCGCCACCGCCACCGCCGCCGCCGCCGCCGCCGCCACCACCACCACCACCACCACCACCACCACCACCACGTGCACCACCACCACCATCACCACCACCACCACCGCCACCACCACCACCACGTGCACCACCACGTGCACCACCACCACCATCACCACCACCACCACCACGTGCACTGCCACCACCACCACCGCCACCACCACCACCACCCCCACCACCACCACCACCACGTGCACCACCACCACCACCATCACCACCACCGCCACCACCACCACCACCACCACCACCATCATCATCATCATCATTTTATTTAATATTTTACTTTAATATCACTATTTAATTGTTTTAATGTGTAACACATCTTCTGATAGCCCTTCTCCATTCTCCTCTGTTGTTGTAGTGTTCATCTTCCAAATTCAATCTCTTCATTGCCGGTGTGACATTATCCCTCCAAGCTATTGGTGGTCGTCTTCTCTTCCGACTTTTTGATGGTAGTCATTCTTATACATTTTCCCGTATTCTGTCTTTAGGTATTTTTCTTACATGTCCATACCATTTCAATTGTTTGAATGTAATATCATCCAAAATTGTTGATTTTACTCCCATAAAATCCCCAAAGATGTTGTTTCTTACTCCATATCTTCTCTAAATTCTCGCTGCTCGCTGCCAGAAGCCCATTTCTGTTGCCAGTAATTTAATTTGTGTGGCATGTAAATGGCCATAAGCTATTATATTTTTGACAATACTATTATAAACAGTCTTTTTGTTTTGTTGCTAAGATTTTTGCCCCATAGAATTCCATTTAGAATTTCGCCATGCTTTAGCACTATTTTGCTGGGATGAATGTTTGAAGAAAATTCCACAGGATGTCTCTGCTTATATTCACCATCACTGAATCTGACCGCCTGATTTAAACTTCAAAATTGTAAGCGACTTTGCTGCAATTGGATAATGAATGTATTTCAGGAGCCACGGGTTTTTAGATTATGGCGTATTTTTTGTAGTGTTTAACACCCGTTTTTACTCATACGGCACCGCAGGCGGTGATACAGATGATACATGCAATGAAGATGGAGCACCGGTGGAATGAGATGGCGGGGAAACCGGAGAACCCGGAAGAAACCCGCCCCAGCGCCGCTTCGTCCACCACAAATCCCACATACGATTGCCTGGGATCGAACCTGGGTCACTTTGGTGAGAAGCGAATGGTCTAACCACTCGGCTACGGCGCGCCCATCATAGGGTAGCAGCCTTTTAAATGGCGATGCAGTGTAAATGACGATAGGTTCTAAAAGTGCAAAGCAAAGACAAGCTTAGCACAAAAAACGTAAAATCATATTTTTCATTATTTGTGCCCAAGTTTCACCGATTTTACCCTTGAACACAGTTCGATTTCAGGCTCAGGAGCGAAGGGAACAGTAGAGTGGGGGCTGCGTGTGGCAGAAACGGTTTAGTATTCCCTTAGCAACTCAAACCACTGCGTGTTATATCGGCAATATTCCATACACTCGATTCTACATACGTCCTCAGTCCCAACCTGTTTCTCTAAATACACTACAAGTTGTCACAGATCATTCCGCTAAAATATTACACAAAAGATAAATGATGGCAGCCGGAAGAACAGGAATTAATGACTGTATTATTGTTCAAAAAACAATTCCATTTGTTAGAAAAACTGTCGACGTTCCGCGGAATAGAACTCGGAGTTCCTCTTATGGGTTATAGGTGCAGGACTTGCAGATAGTTTACCAAGTATAGTGGTACAAGAAACCAGTTATGCACATTTGAACACGTGCGCTGTTTTTAATTCCTGGTGAAGGAAAAAACAGTTGACATGAAGGATTAAAAAAAAGTGAAGCAACACCGATTTGTTGAAAGAGGTGACTGATATACATAAAAAACATGATCCAAAGCAGCTAATATTCAGCTTCTCCAAATAAACAGTAATAGAAAACTCAAAATCTTCCAACTTCAACTATCTTTTGACTGGGTTCAAGTTTTACCATACATAGAGAACACAGAACAAATGGAATATGTAGTATTTTAACGAGCTGGACTTACCGTGTTTCATTTGTTTTTGCTGTGGTAGGTAATTACTCAGTAATACAGAATGTTTGCTGCACAAAAGTCTTCATATGTCTCCTAACCCTTTTATTATTATTATTATTATTATTATTATTATTATTATTATTATTATTATTATTATTATTATTATTATTACTATTATTATTATTGTTGTTATTGTTACTACTACTACTACTACTACTACTACTACTACTACTACTACTACTACTACTACTACTACTACTACTATTATTGTTATTGTTGATACCAGTAGGTTACTATAAGCAAAAACTTAAATCTCTAGCCCAAGTAAATCTAAAGTAGCAGGTGCATTCATTACTGCCTTGAAAACGAAGCTGTAATTATTATTATTGACTAACATATTCTGGAATGAAATATTCTTTAGAATATAACGATCTTGGGTTTGAACAGCTCTAATCATCTATATTGTTACCGCGGTGTGAAGCCACCTTCTGGTGTTAATGCTACCTGAGCCTAGGCACAGCTAATGGTCAGGCTCCCTCAGGAAAATAACTCATTCAGAGAAATAGCAGCTTTCTCACTCCAGAGGAATCGTTTTAGCCGTTTCGGGTGGGTGAACGCCGTGTTTATGAATATTTTATCCTAAATGTTTAGCTTTTCTTCATTAAGAAAAGATGGGTAAATGAAACGCCATAAATGCCTATTTGAAGCGATTATGATAAATGATAAATAAATGTGCATAATAAACGATTTCTTCATAAAAATCGTAAATGTGCTCACTAGTTTCACAGCTTGCTTACTATTTTAAGCAATGCATGTAGAACAAAAATCAGATGTGTTACACTTATATGGCCTTATCTACCCATCCATTAACAAACTATTATTATAAACACCCATACTTGTATCTACTTCATGCTAATTGAGAATTGGTTGCAGAAATGGTTTTATTGAAAATTTCCTTATAGGTATAAGGGCATTAGGTGATGCAGTAGGCGTAGGTAAGGGATAGTCAAATCGTTTAAGAGCGGGTCGCTGTGTGATGAATTCTAAATTCCTTTCTGTTTTCATGACCACGAGGGCAATAGGAACGAACGAACGAATAGCTATTTTACTTTTGAGAAACGTACAAGTATTTTAAAATTCAAGAACAAAAAATGTCTCGTAAATGGTTAATGCCTCCCAAAAAACAATTTTGGGTGTAAATTGTGTGCCTTAACGAGATCTGCATTTTTGTGTAGTAAGATTCTGTCTCATCTCGTGCGCGGAGGACCCGGGTTCGATCCCTGGTTCCGGCGTGGGTATTTCTCCCCCTCTGGGAGGTCTGACACTCAGCCTCGTTAGGTCCCGGAGCTACCTGAAGTAACGACCCCAGGTCGCGAAGGCCGAGAGGGCTCAAGGCATTGACAACGTCCCACCCTACAGTTCTGCACCCCACTCATGACGCCTATAGTGGGCAGAGATGGGGGACACAGTGGCCGGGCGATAAGCCTTGGCCTGCGAAGGGCTGTTGCGCTAGGGCAGGGATGGGGAAGAGGGGTGACGGCAGTGCGCAATCGAGTATTGCACTATGCTGCTCACACATACACAGACGGATACAGGGATTGACGGATGAGTGGGGCTCGAAACATGTATTTCCGATGAAATCTCAGTGTCGAATTTTTGGTAGAATGCTATAACTTCCCTGCTTATGTTAGACACATAGCACAGAAAGAAAAATACTTCTTTCAACTGTATGACCACAAAGATGTAAATAGGTGCACTGACGTAAGTTATAAAATAAAAAGGCTAGAAATTACACCGTAATGACAAGGGACAAGCTGAAAACATTCACGGAAATGTTCATGCCTACGCATTAAACACTGTAAAATAAATATGACGACTGTCTAGTAAAACAAAGGACATGATGGAGGCGGTGTTGTACACTTACCTTGTAATTTTTCATGATTTAATTTTAGTTGAATTACATAAGTTTTCATGTCATATTTCAACTTCAACGACGTAAGAACGAATAACTCATGAGAAGAACAGTTATCGCAAGTAAATATAAGAGATTAGAAAGAGAAAGACACTACCTTCTGTTGTAAACATTGCCAATTAAAACAACTTCATTTATGTGCAAAATCAATCGGCATTCCAATTAGCTTCTCTTAAGACAAGTACAAGGAATTTACAAACTAATTAGTAGAATGTCCACTCTAGAATAATCGGCGAAATGAAGACGAGCTAAATAAGGAAAATCTATTTTTGAACTTTCAAGGAAAATGAATAGCTATTTTATCCCATTGAAATAAAACTGATCTTGCCTGAATTAACATTGCAGTACCCGATATACGGCATTTAAAGCGCTGTAGTTTAAATGCACATTCCATATTTGTAAGATAAAGGCCAAAGTTGATGTTCAGTTCTGTTCTAGATGACAGAAACAATAAAATTATCGAAGCGCAAGCGATACTGAAATTATTGATATAAACAATAAGGTTGTGTATTTTGTTTATACTGCTATACCTGGTAGGTATTTCTGAAAGTAAATGATTATAAACTATGCTGTGATGACTTTTGATATCTCAAAGCTGAATTTAATTGAGAGGTAAAATTGGAACTGAAAAATTCAATGCCACAGCCGGAATGCCCACATACGGCTTGTGTATTTAAAAACACCATCAGTAAGTTTGTTGGCACAAATAAACAATACCTACTGAATTTAATTATACTTGACATATGCTTGCCCTTCCACCTTTGAACATATACATAACCCCATGGCACAACAGCCCGTCCGGGCCAAGGCCTACCGCCCGACCGCTGCGTCCCCCACCTCTGCCCACCACAGGCTTCATGAATGGGATGCAGTGCTGGAGGTGGGACGTGGTCAGTGCCCCGGTCCCTCCCGATCGGTTATGTGGTCTTCTCAGCCAGGAGTCGCTACTTTTGAATCAAGTAGGTCCTTAATTAGCCCCTCAGGGTCCTAACGAGGCTGAGTGCGCCCCGGACCAGGTCTCCCAACGGAAAGGAATCTACGCGGCGTTACAGGGTATCGAATTCGGGTCTCCCGCTTAGTAAGCAGCAGGGCTACCAGCGCACTTAGGAGACGACCCTTTGAACATATATTAATACTAAATCTCTATTTTCGCTGTCAATACATATGTACATAGTTTTCAAAAAATAACACTTATATCATTGTTAATATTAGCAGAATTAATGTTGTGACGCTGCGTTTAGCACGTTCTAGAATGCTCTGCGGGAACGTCCAGCAGCTATATAAGCGAGCGTTCTTGCGATTCAGACAGTTAGGAATGCAGTAAATGAGTTATGAGTAAGTTTTTGATGTGACATCAGCTGTGGTTCTAATTTGTGACATTTCCGCAAGAAGTTAGAGACATCTTGTATTTAATTCCCGAGCAAGTGTATCATACAACGACTTTAATTAAAATAGTACGTGTGTAAGATATTTGCGTCACAAATAGAACGTATATCCCGAATTCACTGGGAATACCCAGTGAAACCATCTTCATTAAGAAGGAATATTGTATAATTTTATTTAGCTGGTACAGTATAAGAGATAGACAAAATTTATTATAGAAAAATCACGAACAAAATGGAGTTGGAGGTGTGACTTAGTGAAACTGAAGCCTTGAGGCTTTCCTCCTCTACAGGTTCCTTTGCCATCTGTCAGTGGCACCCCTCTCTACATTTCCTCCCGAATCACTGCTTCCTTCCTCTGGGTTAACTCTATCAATTTGTTCATGTGCGAGTAATTGTTTTCCCTTAACTTTACATTGTTACAACACTTAACCCACTGTTCAACAGATTATTTTATTAGTTATTGCTTATACAAGAGCTAAAAGTTTCTTTCGCAGTCATTCTTCTTAAGAGAATAAGATTGATTTGAACATGCGTGTATGCACTATTTTCTACACAGTCAATATTTATAAACAAATTAGACATAATTGGATTAGATTATTTCTAATCTGTAAGCTCAGGGCGGCTGTGATGGTCATTTATGTTTAGCATCAATGCCAAACCTTGAAGAGCTGGAAAAAAAGTCTAATGTTTGCACTTATGTGACATTCTCTATTCACTCTTGTAGAAATGATCTTATTACATATTTGCTTATGGGTACAATGGGAATAGGAGATTACGGTAAGCTTAAACGACAATCAAACCTTTTAGGAGCTGATCGCATGTCCAGGACATAAAAAATGAATGACTTCCCATTTGTGGAAAGCATAGGTATTGGGAAATTCAGACAAATAACGAGGAATATCCCGGAAATGGTTTGCTGCATAAAAATATACATTCAACATAAATTGCTTGTTTTATCGAGATCTATATTTCTGTGAAGTAAGATTTTGTCCATCTGTTACAAATTAGCAATTATCTGAAACTCATTCAGAATGAAGAGGGCTTCAGAGTGCATTTCCAAAAAAATCAAGATATACATTTTATTTGATATGAAAAGTCTTAAACGTATGATATTTTAATCAAAATCATAAGTCATTTTTGAGAAAATCAAAATTTTCTAAAAAATGTTCCGTGTAAAGGGCAGACACGGGAAGGGAGTTTTCTTGAAAATCTTTGTGTTGCATCCTCCTTGAAAGATGCTAAACTTCAATACCAAGTTTGGTATTTAACGGACTTTTTGTTTTTGGCTTATTATGACACACACACACACTTCTGTTACTTACTATGCACAGTAGAGAAGGTAAAAAAATCATACGTAAAAACTGTGAGAATAATAAAGTGGGGGAATGTGGTAACAAAAGTTTAGCTACACCAGAGAACTTTAATTAGTATGACCGAGCGAGATGACTCCTCGGTAATGTGTGAAACTCGCATTCGGGAAGTTCTGGGTTCGGTTCCCGTGGCCAACCTACCTGACCCATGGGTTTTTTCGGGGGTTTCCCGGGTCGCCAGATGAATGCTGGGAAGGATAATTACATCCACAGAATTTCCTGTCCTTCCATTTCGTTTCAGTAATCATTTCATTAATCCTACATCCCGGTGGTTCTTTCAGGGTCGCAAGTGTCAGCGAAGGCGTTAGGTGCAAGGGTGGAAAGGTGGACAAGGTGGTCACATCTGGGGGCCTTGGACCCCGCGTCGAGGTCCCCATGAGTTGGTTCCAGGAGACCTAAAGACTTCGAGGTGTCGTCAATCTTAGGAAACCTTAGGGACCTCTGTCAATATCTGGATCAGGCTGCCCGGTGTCTCCTCTCATCTCCTGCTTCCTCCCGAGGGTGCCCCCTGTGGGCATAGGTACAATACGTCTGGTTTCAGTGCGAAACCCCTCTCTCCTATTAATTACTATGTAACAAATGTATTATAACATCACTGGTCTATTGAGGAAACAGAAATGTTGATTCGACAATAATTATTAGTTTGAAATGACAACTTTTTTTTGGCACAGTTCTACCTTCTCCTTCTAAGTTCCGCCACTTTTTTAGCGCTAAACCTTTCCCTTAGTATAACCCCATACCATATCAACAGATTTAAATCAGGATGGCAGGGTGGCAGGCGCAATGGAGTGTGTTAATACTGAGCTCTTCTCACGAGGCGTGGTGATCATTTCTAACAGTTTCGCTTTTGGGACAGGAGGATCAAATTTGAAACAGTGATTCTCCATCCAGCGTTTCAGTTCAGATTTCAGAGTAGCCATGTTTGGCTTCTTGTGCCTCTAATTGTTGTGATACTTAACATTATCCATGACAATAGTACTAGAGCAGACAAGAGCTGGAAAAATCTGACCTTCAAGCCATTTTGGAAAGTATTACAAATTCATAAATTTGTGAGTCTCCTAAAGTTTGTCCCCTAGGAACTTATGCAGTGTCGCTTCTACAAATCCATCCTTAGACATGAAATTACTAAGCTTTGCCCTATTCCAATGTTGATTGTAACCACAAGTTGTTCTTTTGATTGTCAGCGCATACTGAGTGACATGGTCGGATGTATGTGTCATCATGTATGTATACAATAGTCCACACTCTGTCCTGCACGGTCTAGTGTCATTTAAATACTGCGTCCGCCAAATCCGGCCGTTCAAACAAAAGCTTTCCATCTGAAACCAGATTCCACAATTAAGGATTCGTCTTCTTTGAGGCTGGCTGAAATTGTTGTAATAGTTGGAAATTCACCCCCTTTCATTTCATTCTCGGTTTTCAAACAGGAAACCCTGCCCGGAAATGCACGGTTTGGACGCTGGGTGCGTCGAAATTTGAGAACGCATTGCTCTGACAATTTGTTAACATTCTTTTGGTATCTTAATACAGAAGGCATGCAACCCTTTAGACATCTGTGTACTGGGACGAACGATCTGAGCATAACAAGATTTCTGCGGATGCACTAAATTCCTCCATACAGTCCTTGGTGCGCATCCTACTGCGTTACTTGTGTAGTTTCCAGTACATTAACATTTTAACAGCGGTGTGGCAGGTACTAGTACACAGCTACCGAAATGGGCGACTTGAGCTCCAGCACAATTTAATGTAAATGTACGGAATCACCTCAACGACGCATATTCAAATCGATGGATTGGTAGAGGTGGACCAGTTCCATGGCCAGCACGGTCGCCAGATCTGATATATCTCCACTATTTTGTGCGAATTTGTATGAAGAGTATGGTGTATGGCACTCCTGTAACGTCAACAGAGGACCTTATTGTTCGAGTTCACGGAGCGATTGAAAATCTTAAAAAACAATCGCACGTATTGGGTCATGGCACGAGACTCACTACCACCGATATAGACTCTGGAATAACGTAGAAGGTACACAGTTCGAAGCCCGTTTGTAATGTAGACAACTCGATGTTGGGTTAATTGACGAAATATAAACGTACAACAATCTCACAGTTCGATAGGCTACTGCGTCCAAACAGTGCATTTCCGGACAGGGGTTCCTGTTCGAAAACCGATCAGTTTTCCGTGCCGCACAACACACTAAGCATTGTCGGTGATTTATTGAGACACTATATCTCTCGTTAAAAAACAAATAAATCTATATCCCTTCTAGTGGGTATACCAGGTTTCACAACAGTCGGCTTTGACACTCTTGAATGAAAGGTAACACACACAAACACAAACAAACAAGCACACACATACACACACAGTCTTTCATTCATACGTACAAGTTATAAACAACTTTTTAAATTTCAGTCTTTTATATTAGGACACACATTAAAGGTATCAGTGTCAGTTATTAATGCAAAAGAAACACACTAGTGTTTTGTTATACGTATCCACATTGTTTTATTTCTCACCTAACATGATTTTGGACTTAAGGCTTCCTTCTAACTGCCAGCTCAATTGAAGTCTACATACTGTTAATTACTGCAGACATGCAACTACATATAAAGCAATTCATTCACTTCATGTCTCTTAATCTTCAACCAAAACACGTTGTAGAGGAATTTTTGGGTACTGGTTTTTACAAGTGGAAATTTCCCATCCAGCCACCCTTGTACTTGCCAGGTAGAGCCACAGTGGTCATAAAAGCACTGTTTGCTGTCTTGAAGCAGGTGACACAGTAGACGGTGCCAACAAGCCTGATGACAAAGTATCCATTCCAATGACGTGAACACAGACAATATATGCACGCCATGTCCGCGGCGGACTGCTGTCCGCAATCAGAAACTGCTTTGACAAAGCTACCATTTATGGGAGATGAATTCTACTGGTTCCGATGAGCAGCAACTAAGGGGTGTTGTTCATTTCAGGCCATATGGGCTGTATAACTGGAGAGCCAACAATGAAGGCCTTGTGTGCTGTACCTATCTGAACTGCTTATGAGGATAATACTGACAGTTTTTAAACAATTTAATACTGATTTTTTAGTCAAACGAAGTATCTTAATCTAAAAACTTTTCTGTCACTTTTCAACAAGTCTCCGATTCTTTGCTCACACTTTCCCTATCGTTCTGCACGTTTGAAAATACCCTTACGATAGAACTCCGTTCCAAACGGTGTCATTCCATATTCAGGCGTTTTGTTTCAGGCTCATAATGATGGAACCAACTTTCATCGCCTGTCACAATAGTCTTCAAAAAACATCACCTGCATTTTCAAATCTCTGAAGGTTTTAGCTGATGGTTCTTCTCTGAAGTTTATGGACTTTAGTCTACAAACATGGGACTTAACGGATACGAACTTTTCAATAACCTGAGCGTTGGATCATTTATTTCACTGCATGTTGTCGTACTGAAAGTTTTGCGGTAGTTTCATCCACAGTGATACGGCTGTCTTCTCTAATGAGCTCGTTGCGTTCCTTAGAAACAGTTCCAGGACAACCGATACTTGTGTTCCCATCTCTGAAATGCGTCACCCATCTCCTAACACTGCTGGCGTCCATGCAGCATCTCCATAAGTACGTTGAAGTCTGAGCTGAATTTCAGCAGTAGATTTTTCCTTTTAATCAAGGAGACCAATGACAGCACGCTGCTCAAAAGAAACATGGCTCCATCTTACTTATTTTAATTATAAGCCTACCACATATTTTAATGTATAAATATATAACTATAGTGGGTAAGATTAGCCTTACATTTGACAGCTCCTGAGTTCGAATCTCGGCTCGGGGGAGTTACTTGAATAAGGCCCTATCCCCGGTTCTACCTTATTCTGAGAAGACGGATTTCGGGTAGTTGTACGCTGTATGGCCTCCGGGGTCACTTGAGCATCATTTCTCCATTTCATTCATTCATCGCCCGATATCACCTGCGTTAAATTCCAAAACAAAAACAGGGTAAAACAAGATATATAATCTCGTAAACGAATCGAAGTGACGTATACAAAATTATTAATTACAGAACAGCTAGAGCGGATGATAACAGAAGGTTCTTGTTTGAAAACCGATCAGTTTGCTGTCCTCCTCAACATACTAAGCGTTATCGGTGGTTTTTTATGGGGGAGGGGACACCGAGTATATATAATACAAAGTGCTATAATCCAAATCATAAGCATTACTAAGATCATTATGCTGAACTACCGTATTTATAACCGGAGAGAGTTGATGAAATAATATGTAGGATTATTTTAATATATTTTGCTTAGGAATAGTAACAGAGGAAAGCGCAACAAGATATTTGTGCAATATAACACACAATGCAGTAAAAAGTTTTGAACGTAAGGATAAGTCGAAACAAAACACTGAAGCCATGCGGCTCTCCGCCGGGCCCAAAAAATATTTAGCACGTTTTCCTTCGACTTTACGTGGCCCCGTGTGGTAGATTTATTTAACGTAAAAAAAACCTCATGTTTGTTAAAGAGTCATCTGAGCACAGTATAGAAAGGGACCGAGAACCACAACAGTTACGGGGGTGCACCCTGGCCTATCTAGACAGTGTTAAAAACTCCCATAAACATGTTCCATTTTCTCAATAACTACTAAGTGTAGGAAGCTAAAATCCTTAGCACATATTCTTGGAAGCATTTATAAACTTTGAACATGAGCATTTCAAGAAGGTTCTCCAGATATTTATTTACCAGTTTTAAAGGTTGTCTTACATAAAACATCAAATTCTTTGGTCAATATTTTTTATTTTTGTCAAAAATAGCATTATTAAGAAACCTTATGTTAAAATAGTAAAATACGTGTAGGAATTATGTGTTAAAACATTTATTTCTTCTACTTATTATGGGAACTAAAAATAGGTACATAAGTGTGAACATTTGTAGTTTTGGAGAAATGTCTCTTTAAGTGAGAAAACATTTCAAATCATACCTCAATTCATTCCTGCTCCTTAAGTTGGATCATCTTAGTCCTTCTACTGGTACAGGTCCTCTAGATTTCTCTTTGCTCTGTGGGTAGATTGCCTTGCTTTTCTGTTGATTTCTTATATTTTCTCTTCTCTGTTCATTCTAATTTGGTCAAAGGGTTTCATCGCAGAGACAATTAAAACCAATTTTCGTTCCCGTCTTCCTCACGTGACACTTAAATAATGTTTACTCTGTTGAATGATGTTGCAGCCTCCAAAGCCCAAACAATGCTTTTCTTTGGAAGACGAGTCCAGATTGCATTATGCAGCGATTCATTGGGATTTTGTGTTCCACCATGAAGATATTACAAGTTTTATGTCAGCAGGTAAATGTTTGCATCAGATTGTATCACAAACACCATGTTGAAGTTGTTCGTTTGTTTAAGGGAGATGAAAATAAACCGTCATTGTTATATATGCAGCATAGTTTCAAAGATAAATATGAAGTATTAAAGAATGCAAAACTAAATAAGTGTTATATATTAATCGTCAGATTTCAAAGAACAAGAATAAATAAAATATACAGTTCTGAAAGTTTAGGTACGTTTTTGCTGAGTGAACCCCCTTAAAGATCTTCCTTAAATAAAAACTCAGTTTCAATTTCTGACAACAATGTGAACTTGTAGCAGGCGAATATTCTAGCACGTAAACGCCCGTTTCCCACGAGAATGCGTATGAAGCAACGCTCAACCAAAATTTTGTATATTCGCTCCTGCTTTTTGAACTCATTATTCGCAAATAAACGTAGAATTCCGCAGAATTCCTTCCAAAAATGGGGTTCTCTCTTGGTCCAGATTGCCTCTTGTCTCTTGTTCTTACCCGCACATTTCTAGCTCATATGTCATCGTGAATCTAACTGTTGCCCCATATACGCTCTCCAATAAGCTTAGAGATATATTTGGAGTTGTGCTTCGCATCCTGAGAATCTCTGATGCTTTTACCCTGCCTTGTGTTTCGTGACATCAATATGCTTCCTCTATTTACCGTTCATCGTAAACGTGAGTCCTAAGTAACACGAAATTCATAACGTGATCAAGCGTCTGTTCTGCATATGTTCATGTCTACCATACCATCCTTAAAATTCGTTCCGTTATCAGGTGAACAGGAATAGGACTCTGTCATTTCATTTCATCGTTCCAATGCTCCAGACTTGTAGCACGCTTATAATGAAGTGATAAACGCCGAGTAAGATTAAATACACCAGTAGAATCAGTCACTCACAGGTATCTACTTCTGAAAACAGCAAATTACAGTCTCATTTGTAGATATTGCCTCTTTTCTTAGGCAGTAACTTCTTCTAAGCTGCTTGCAAGAACGTTATTCATTCTGCTGTTTAATGAACTTTAATTGTTTTAAAGTTAAATATATACACTACGTAGGGGCCCCAAAACCGGGACAGAGCACCCCCGCTTAGCCCTTTGTGTTTCTGAAGTGACCCCTGGGAGAGAAAGCTGACGAGAGAGACCTAAAGGGGCACCAGATTCGGGTGACAAAAAACTGGAGCATGGATGGGGTCCCAAACGTTTCCAGTTCGAATGCACCCGACGACGTTCATCCATAAGCCCCTGACCACCCGGGGGTTCCCTGAAGGTGAGTCCGCCCGAGAGCTCCCGGAGGCGGAACCTAGATGAGCAGTTCTACCGACTCCAGGTAGAAACCGCCGCAAAGCGTACTTCCACCGCCCAGCCGCAACATGCCGAACACCTTCGCATGGACCTCCAAAACGGAAATAGATGATGAAGGAAATTATGGGTACAGGAAATGGTGGACAGGAAAATTGTGGTAGAAGAGGAACCACTTCAGTATTGACCTAACGGCCCGGGAAAGGTAGTAAAACCATGGCCAAAGTGGGTAGTTGCCAGGAATCGAACGCGGGACCATCCGAATGTGAGCTTCATACGTTACCGTGGGGCGCTTGGTACATAGACTATTAAGTCTGGCATACACAAAAGTGTTAATGTGAGACACATGTGCCTCTCAGTATCACTAACAATTCAAAAATACGCCAATATATAATTACGTCTCATGTTTTGTCTATAAACAGTTTCCACTAGGCAGTGCGGAATTGTTAGTTGGCAAATTATGGAAACAACGCTGTTAGCAGCAACAGCCTGAAGTCAAAAAGAAAAGAAAGAAAAAGAAACACAAAAGAAAATATAAATCTGAAATTTTAAAACGGCTCACATTACAAAAAGTAAAATTCGATGTGAGGAAAAACAAGCACTTCAGTGAAAATTTGGGAAACGGCTAATGATATGAAAAAAGTAATTAATACAAATTCTGTATATTAACGTTTCTTCTTTGATAACCCTTTGTTTATCTCTTATTTATATAAGATTTCAATTACATCTAAAAAGGACTTCAGAGAAACTTCTATGTTCACATTTTGCTAGTAATATATCTCAAAAGGCTGTTTCTGGGAAAGAAAAGAGGAGGGATAGAAGTCTTTCAAGAGAAGTTTTTCTGGTGTGTTCGGGTTGGTGAAATTTCATCCAGTATCCACACAACATGATAAAAAAGTTGGTATACAACCTACTTTTAGTTTTTAAAATGTTATTATTCATAGAACATGTACCATTTTCTCATAAGCTTTTCTTCCTTAAACCTCCAAGCTGCATTTCTAATGAAATCACGTAATCGAATATTTGGATCTATCGTATTTAGGCAAGTAGCAGATCCTGTCCTGAACCTACTCATTTGTGCCAAGTTTTAAGCAATTTTCCTTCAGATAAATATAAAGTTCTTGGCACTTAGGTTCCTGTGATCAACGGGTATACATTTCAATTATTTAATTGTTATCCAAAGTGACCTGCAGGATTAAAATACTGTGTCCCGGCCGACAACAGCGGCAACACAACAATCGACTTTTGGGGTCCGGTTGACCCGCCCCAATGGTGTGGCAAGTAACAAGGCGCTCAAAGTCAAGCTTCCTGGACTGGACTTGTCATTTTGTTACAATACATTACATCTACAAAATAGCAAGTCTTTACATAATAAAGTGTGGACAATTTGTAAGGTGAACGTGGGAATGCAGATAAAAATGATAGTACTGCTTTTGCTACATAATGTCAAAAACATGAATCCTTCTTGTAAGGATGAGTTGGCAAATGAATATTTAATTATTAATGCTGCTGAAGAAACTAAGTGCAGAACATTTATATGATCATCGGTTAATCAGTTCATCCCAAGTAGGTTTAAGTAGTCATTTTCACAAATGACTCGATGACAATTTGCGGAGGGAGACTTAGCACCTCGACCAAAAGGCCATCTTTTGTGCCTATGCGCCTGATGGAACTCCCTCTGGGAGGATGGATGAGGCGAATGGATCCTAAGGTCGTCCGGAACGTTGACGACAGAGCAGAGGACAGGGTCCCTACATTTTCCCAGTTAGAAGCACCCAGGTGGAGGCTATCTTAGCTCCCCTCCTCACTCTGGCTCACACCATCCTATGGGGGTGGCTTGCCTTTCAATCCGGGGACGAGATTTCCAGAGTGCACTTGTTCCCTTACCGTGCTGCTGCCGCGATGCCCGCCAACGCTTCCAACCCTGAAAGAAACCTAACTTGATGAAGGGTGAAATTAAATGATTAATATAACGAAATGGAGGGACAGGAATTTCGAAGGATATGGAGAACCTTCCCAGCATTCGCCTGGCGACCCTGGAAAATCATTTTCACAAAACTTGATAAGTAGGTACATTTCTTTTTCTTTCGATTTTGAGGTTTTAACATGATGTTTAAATGCAAGTAATGTTTCAAACCCCGGTAACCGCAGTTAACGAGCTTTTACAAAATTTGTTATCTAAAGGAATTGACATGAAATAAAAGTTAGGTTATTCATTTGGTTACTTAGTGGCCACATTGGTTAAATAATATGTTTGTTTTCTTCGTTTTCAGAATAGTTTCTATTACTTGAGAAAGTTCATCCCAAGTAGAGCGAACTTTTAGTAAAATGCAGCAATATTCGTCGATATTTGTTATTATCATCTGTACTATATATACCTTCTTTTATTGCTGGGTAAATAGTCAAAGTGCATTTAAAAAGTTACCCTTTGGACTGAAATTTGTATTTTCTGTTTTTATAGGTAAGAAATCAATGATTTTCAAACTTAAGGATGTTTATGTTAGTAACTACCACACAAAATTCCATCGCACTCTGTCTGTATAGTTTTGAGGGAATTAATTATTAAATGTATTCAAAGTGCGAAAGTATCTTAATATTCAAAATACTCTATGCGCATCAAAAGCTAGAAATCACAACGGTTTTATTATTTGTAATCCCTTTTTGCCAAACAATCGCGATCAATCTCTAGCAGAAAGAAAAATCTATTACTTTTAAACAAAATTTCAGCTTTTGAAATCGAAGACTGAAGTTGCACTCACATAAATGGAGCACGTGGTGGAAAAATTCTAGGAGCACAGCACAAAATTTAATGCGCATGGAGCAGATAGTGTATTAACAAATGTAAAGCTGAGAAAACCCAATTTTTCTACACACGCATCAGGATCATGAGTTAGATTAATTGTTTGACCTAAAACTGCCCTGCTGCATATATCACACCTTCACTATTTTGTCTAGTAATCTCGCTTCTCAGATTCATAGCTTAACCACTTCTTTCCGCTGAATTTGGTTGTTTTTGAGATCTTTTTTGGCCCATACTTTGTTCAAATACTGTCGAAAATTTAAGCAGAAAAAGGGTGTTTAAATGTGGCGCATATGGCATTCACAGCCTGCCTTTAAAAATGGCAGAATCTGAAAATGTTCACTGCCAACCTATAACTGAAGATTCGGGGAACATTTATATGCATAAATCTAAAAATCGTCAATTTGATAATTTTTCGGTCATTTTCCAGTCGCAGGATTCCTTAAAGCTATCTTACGGAAAGAAATTGGTAGATAAGTGTCACGATACCAGCCATAGGGGGTAAGACCGCAGAATAAGGATACCCAAAAGCTGGGTCTGCAATGCAAACAACACTTGGCTGTTATCCCATGAGACTGTTTACGAGACTCAGTTAAGGCACCTGAGGGTAAGTTGTTTATATCCTTATGCTTATGTGTTATGTTGCAGTATTAATTCCTGGCCTCACCAGCAGCGCAACACCAGAGCCTGGAAGCTTTCTGGCTGCGCAACAGAGTGCAGTCATTTGAAGACATCCATCATGCAGATGCTGCATGATGTCATCTGACCTATGCTCAGCGTGAAAATACAGTCTAATACTGATGTGATTTTGACTATGAAGAAAACACAGGGATTTGACGTACTATCTGATATTGCTACATCATACCTTGACACTCTACCAATCACATGGATCTCCTAGTTGACATTCTTCATCCAAGATTCCCTATTGCCTACAAACTCACACTGTGATCCTATGTTCCCATTATATGTAAAAATAGCTTTATCTGTAAGCAGCACCTTCCCCACAAATTCATCGCCTAGCTACAGAACCATTTGGCAGTATTCCACACGATTTTGAAAAGCATTTGCATGCAGCTCTTGATGGACTGAGAGATGGAAGTGCTCATATTTGCGCCTCGGAAGAACTTTCAGAGTGCATGTTTGATTATAGTCTGTCCTCCCATTTCGTGTACACTATGATTAAGGTTCATTGAAGGAAATGTGGAGATGTGAAATTTTGAGTGAAAAATAATTTTCTACTCTCCGATGTCATTAAAGATTTTTATATAATATATTCCAGAGTGCACGAGACATGTAAAAAAATCTCGAGCTAACTCAGTCGATGTTTCTATTACAGTAATCTAAACATCGCCATTTCAATAAAACTCAAAGTATAGGGCATAGGGTAAACACGGAGCGGGACACCTCGCAAACAGCAACCAACTGAGATATATTGTGGCTACCACTCCCCAGGAGGCAGGGATGAAGTGAGGGAACCACAGGGTGCTACAGGGGCGCAGCTACACAGGCCACAGAGACGTATCGAAATAGCTTTACACATGTTTGCCTACTATGTTGTATTATAATACAGTTTCTACTTTCAAATAAAGGTTTTCTTCCAGTACCTATGCAATAAACCGCCTTTCTCGGGTGGCATTAAAATTTAATTACATTTCTGTGAATTTGCACAGCTTCTGAAATTTGTCTACCATTACCAGCTTGCCATGGACCGATAATCTGGCCACGTGAGGTTTCTGATGTATGGTGTGAAACAAGCCACAGGTGTAGCTTAATGAGTAACGATTTGGTGAGCCATCAGAAGTAATCAGTACTTTCCTTTCATGCCGACGTGTAATTGATTATAACCAGAAACCAGAGACCGGAACAGAGAAGGTAGAATACCTTTTTAAATTTGTCAAATATATCTTCAATTTGAAAGTGAATCTGTACGAATTATACCTTTGTGATCGAAATGTCACAGTAGTAAGTTGCCTTTTTAAATATAAATGCCTGTTTTAAGAAATAAATGCTTTTTGTTGCCTTTATTTCATTATTTATCTATTATTTATTAGTTATTAAACATTTCGTTCAGGCACATTTTGTTTCAATAACCGATAGTCCGTGACAATGAAAGTTATTTCGCCGAATGTATATTATTGTCTATAAGTTGCAGACAACATAGGCGTCTTTCATTCAGTTCATTATGTTCTTTTCAACAATGAGTGCTGCCGTGCAAATAATGTACAGATAAGAGAAAGCGTTTGAATTGCGGTTTGTGTTTACTTTAAAAAGGTAATAATGAGTGCAGGTCTTTGTCTTTTTTCTTTTTTCCAGTTTTCATTGCGACATTGTTGTAGCTAGCAGCATGACGCCAAAATTCAGTGTTCCTTTACGCAGTAAATTACAAAGTTACGTTAATACTTTTAGGTCCGACGTAATTTGTACCGATGGTAAAGTACTCAAATGCAAAATATACGAGCAGTTAGTAAACTACGAAAAGAAGTATTTTATATCACAAAATATCGGCACAATCAAACACAATAATGCGCTTTCCAAGGCTACAGGGAAGAAGGTTTCTTTGCTTCCAACAGTAATTGCAACATCAAGTCGAAAATCCCAGCTTGCATTCGACTTATGTAAAGCTTTCCTCAGCGCAGGAATCCCTTTGTGAAAATTATAGAATCCTGCATTATCACAGTTTTTGGAGAAGTGTACTAACCAATCTGTACCTAGCGAATAAAGTTTGTGAAAATGTTACTTAACCGAATGTTACGATGACACAATGAAAATCATTAAAGATAAAATGAAAAATAAGAAGATCGGGATTGCTATCGAGGAGTCAACTGATACCACGAGTCGTTTCATTGCCAATGTTGTTATTGGACCATTAGATCCTACAGAAGATGAATCAATGAAATCATTCCTGCTTACAACAGAGTGTCTTGAGAAGGTTGACAATTCAACTATCGCTCAGTTATTCACTAGTTCATCAAAGTTGCTGTGACCTGAAGAGATTCAATACGACGTCTTACTTTTCATCAGTGACGCTGCACCATGTATGAGAAATGCTGGAATTGGGTTAAAAGTGTTATTTCCAAACATGCTTCACGTGACCTGCGTAGCATAAGGGTTTCACAGGTGTCAGAAGAGATACGATGCTTGTTTCTGGATGTTGGCAAATTGATTTCCAGTATTAAGCAGATCGTTGTGAAAGCCCCATCAAGAATCCTGACACTTACATCCATTGCACCAGTTGTACCTCTGCCCCCCCCCCCCCCAAACTATCAAAACGAGATCTCAGCAGCGCTTTACTACGTTTCAGAGTATGACTGAGATGGTGAGCGCTCTGGAGGATGAAGCAGCCAAGAAGCTTCTTAACTCTTCGAAAGTGAAAAATGGCATAGCTTTCATTGTAACCGAGTTTGGGTTCCTGCCACAAGTGATCCACCAGCTTCAAGAAAGTGGACAACCTTTAACGAAGTCAGTGAAAATTGTGGATGAAGCAATGCAACGACTGGACAGTGTACCAGGGAAACAGGGTTCATTAGTTAGTGAAAAGTGTAAAAAAGTGTTAACGAAAAATTGTGATCTGGATAAACTTGGAAACATCTCAAAAATTCTACAAGGTGACAACTTTGTTGCAGTTGAAATGGATCCTACAATGATGCTATGTTTTAGATTTTCTCCAATAATTTCTGTTGAGGTTGAATGGTCATTTTGTCATATGAAAAATATGTTAACTGGCAGGAGACTCAACATGACCCCAGAGAACTTAAAAAAAGCATTTGGTTGTCATGTGCAACGAATAAGGCATTGCAATACATAGGCCTTTTCAAAAACATTTTTGGGTCAATTAGAACACTAGCATTTTGTTTAAATCTTTGAAGTTCTTTAAAATATGACGATCGTGTTACTGAATAGTGTAATCTGTTAAATAAATGGCTTTTTCTATTTGTCTTTTATTACCTGTTTTAGTACTTATATGCCTCTTTTCCTGACTATTTTAGAGTTTATAATGTATTTTTGCCTGCCTATTTTCATGATTTACAATGCCTAAACATCCGGTCCCTGTTATAAATATGTCCAGCCAGTAGACCCCTGCATTTTACCAAATTCGCTTTCTGTACGAGGGGCGCGAGGGAAATCGAACCGATATTCAGATATTTTAAAGGCACTGCCTTTATCCTGGCTTAGAAGAACTGTACTCTCTTTATGATATCTGGAGAAACAACTAAACAGCGACAGTACTTTAATAAAATGACAAATATTGACCCCGAACCCATAATAATGGATATCTCAGAAATGGCTGATGGTACCAAATGGTGAATTAAAATAAGTTGTGTTTTAAAGTTAACTAAGTTTTTGTCCATCTCTTGCTAATTCTCAATCAGTTTCCTTGCAGCAAAATAAGATTAATTGTAACATGTGTTTTATGTACTTTTATGTTAGACAGCCCTGAATATTAAATTATTATTAATTATAAATTATGAAGTATACAGATGAAATTGTCTGGAAATAGTATACATACGGACATGCGCAATGGGGAGCTCTAGTCTGTTGGTTGGCCTTCATTCTTGTTTGACCTTCACAGTACCAGTGCTAACAACATGATCGCTTGCTTATTCATAAAGCTTCGTAATATATAGAATACTGTGGCAAAAATAAATCAACAGAATAAGTGTAACAATAATTTATAAAAGGTAATTTTTATACACTCGGCTGTTAACCTTTAGAGTTCTGTTTTCAGTACAGTAACAAAATGACAGACGAATCCCACTCCTGACACCATGTGGCAAAAACGAAAACATCAGTCCAGCTGCTTTTTCTCACTTTACTGTCTTCTAAAACTATCGCACAAATACTCAGTTCACTTATACTGACGTTAACACAACCTACGGTCTTTCGTGATATTACAACTCATAACTGTTTTCTTCTCGTAACTTTGACTCAGTCCTTTCATTTTCTCTCTTCACTTTCTCTATCTCTCAAATACTAACTCTGACTATACAATCACTCAACACTCATTAAAATTCTTCACTTCGACGTGACGTATCTGTCAACCACACACACAGCTGTCCCGCACTCGCTGAAACAGTTGTAACCGTAACTCCTCTAACTCGTTGTCTCATCTTCTTATAGAGCGAGGATGACGTAACACGCACCTCTCTCGAACTTCCACAAACACGCCGGCCTTTTGAATGTTCCAGCAATCCTCTGTAATGCTCCGCGGTCATTGTAGTTAGTCACGTATACACAAACAGTCACACGAGGCAGCCTGACCTGCGCCTCTGTTTGCTCGCCGACCTGCTCTGAGGCGTGAAGCAGCTTAGCACCGACCATCCCCCACTGTGTGCCGCGGCCGGTGTCACAGTGTGCTATACATTTATAGTATTTACTAATGTCTTGGCTATCCTTCATTCAGAGACAACTTCATAGACTAATTTGCTCATGATGTTAAATATGTTATTATTTGCACTTTTCTTCAAAATATGCCTACAACACATTTTCACTAATTGTTCTGTATGTCTTTTACCCTGCGCCATTGAAGAAATCCATTGTATGCCAGTCGTAGTGTTTCTCAAACTTCCGTGCTGACAATTCTAACGTTATCTTTGCTGCTTGCACAATTTCTTCTGGTCCTGCTGAATCTTCTCCTGTGCAGCCTTTCCAATAATCCGCAATTACATAACCGATACATCGCCTCCGCTTAATATACATGTAAATACAATTTCCATCCCAAGGAACAAGGGTAATATAACACCACTGGACGTTATAATCTTCAATTTCTAGTAGGCGTGGCTCGTGTTAATAGGACTACTTTTAGTGCCAACTGTCTAAGTAGTATGGTTGTTTTGTTGGAATAAAGCTGATTGAGCTATAAGCGTTTGAAGGTATCCCCGTTTCCGTGAGGTCCTTAGAACCGACGTGATTGGCTTATATTGTATACGATTTCCAAAATATTAAACATGTCAGAAAACAAAAAGAAAAAAAAAAAAAAAAAAAAAAAAAAAAAAAAAGAAAGAAAAAAGCGGCAAGACTAATGCCGACATTAAAAACAATTCAAAGTATTGTGACAAAATGACAGAAATCAGTCCGGTTACTTTTCCATTATTTTGTTGTCTCCTAAAATTGTATCACAAGCACACAGTTTTCTTCTTGTCGTTAACACAGTCTACAGTCTTTCCTGCTCTCACAACTTCTACTTCTCGTATCCTTGCCTCAGCCCTTTCAGTGTTTTTCTTCACTTTCTCTGTCTCTTATACACTAACTACGAGTATGCAACTACTCGACGTTCGCTAGATCTTCTTTACGACGACCGACATATCTATCACGACGACACACACACACATGCACAATGGTTCGCATTCACTGACACACTGACCGCCACATGTTTGTAACTTTAATTCTCTGCTCTGCTGTTTTTCGCCTCCTTATATAGAGGGGATGACGTCACATGGACCTTTCTCGACCTCCACAAACACGCCGACAATGAGACAGTCAGACACTTCGCAATCACATAGAGCTGCTTAGAAGCACTGTGTTCACGTACAACGCTTTCTTATAATCAGAGTATGATTTGCTGAAGGAGATAACTTTTTTGCTTCTTTGAAATCTGCAAAG